>CM047876.1:23319557-23375473 GCA_026212405.1 Petrea volubilis | reverse complement strand
CTAATATTTAAACTTATTATAAACAAACCATCAATATCCAAGACAAGATATGTAAACACATCCTAAAAGAAATATTTAAACAGAAAAAATCCGACATAATTTGGCATATACAAAATGTAAAACTGGGGTTTACTTAAAAAATATTCTAATTGAAATAATTGAATTTAGATATTGGGCTATACAAAGGAAATTGAGCTCTCATTTTGATTGGTGCGGTTGAGTACACGGGACAATATGTATTTTGGACTGATTATATTCTTTGGTTGTGGAGCTTGGACTAGATTATGAGTTAAAAATACAAATATGCCCTCCGACTTAAGAGGTAATTTTCAAGGGAATAACGAGGATAATTTAGTAAATGCATAACTACGAAATTGAAATGCAATATTTAACTTCCACAATAACACTCCATCCTCCCCCTCAGATATTCAATACAAAGTTAAATCATTTACCCAGCCCGTGTGGCTATCCATACCATCTAATAAAGCGTGAAATTCTTGAACTTTTATTTGTTGTGTTTAATTGTTAACTTTTTAAAATATGCTTACTAACATAGTAGTGTTTAACTACTCTTCTCTTTCCTCTCCGACAATTTTATTTATTTATTAGTTTTTTTTACCTTCTATTTTCTCATCTCTCTCCTCTTCTCTATCACATTCATTTTTTTTTATCTTTCTTTTTTATGCTTACTATTTTTATTTATTGCTTAGTCAAAATAATAGATTTATTTTAAATTTATTTTTGACTTATCATAAATTTAATAAATATATATTATGAATAATTAAAAATATGGTATGAATAATAAAAATGGTTTAGAAAGATATATATTTTATAAAGAATTTAATAAAAGTTTAATTTTAAACTATTAATTTTTAATTATTTAACTATATTATATATATATATATATTACATATGTATCGAGTGTGTCTGTCGCATTAATGTATACAATGACGGGAGAGTTGTTTGTGTTGTAAATGTGGATGAGAGAAATCTTAGTGTGCAGTTGGTGAATGATGCAGTGGAGTAGACGCTAGAGTTACATTGGAAGGAGAATATTTTCTTGACTTTTGCAATAAGCATAATGATGTGGGTGTGGATATAAATTATAAGTAAATATGCTAAAAGAGATTTATTCATGTGGTACTTAATTATAATTAAGGACATGAAAGCAACATAATACTTATCCTCCATGACCTAATTTGGTTGACCAAACAAGGCATTTTATAATGTCTGAGAGAATTTATAAGATATAAAATATTTGGCAAAATGGTTATCGAAATAAGCTTATAATAACATTTAAAAGTTGAATTATTAGAATCTTATAACCGAATTAAGTAATTTATTTTTAATCCCGCGTAAGTAATTAACTACTAATTGTTGGGTTTTTTCTCTAATTTATTGGTCTCACATATTAATTTATTGTACATTGCTATCTCATTAAAAGGAGCCCAATTATGTGATCCATTTAAGAAATAAATTTAATGGGCTTACAGAAATATTATATTAAGTATGGGTCTTTTATGTGTAGAAGCCCGGTCAGACTTTAATTATGTTTGATGGGCCCATAATTAAAGTATGACATATTAGGCATATTAGGGCATGGTCCCTAAGCCAGAACAGAACGACGTTTTTCTCTTCTGCCCCATCTAAGAGAGAGAATACAGAAAATACGCCGTTTTTCTTGGCTTAGAAGACCACCAACCCTAGCTCCATTTTCTTCCGCATCAGCAATGGATCAAGGTTAGTGATTATAGTTAAAAGCATTATTTGTTTGTTTACTATCGATCCTGTGCTTAATCGATTCATAGGAATCGTATGTTTATTTTACATAGTGGATTATTTGGTTTGAATCCACATTTAATTAAAAGTTTTCAACAAGTGGTATCAGAGCAGGTTTAGTAAATAATCAAATATGCTTTATTTTGATTTATTCGGTTGTGATTTGATGTTTTGAGCATGCTTTTGTTAAATCTACAATATATATATTTAGGTTGGATATATATTGTGCATATATGTTCATATTCATAAATCTCGTTGGATTTCATATTATTATGTGGTTTTGTTTATACATTCATCAAAATAAAGGAAATCTGTCCGTACAGTTTTTTTTTAAAAAAAAAAATTTCGGATGGTTTTTTGATGATTTATGAAATAAGACTGCTGTTCAAAAAAAAAAAAAAAAAAAAAAAAAAAAAAAAAAAAAAGGGTCAGCCGCACGCACTTGAACTCGAACCCGAGACTATAAGGCTAAGCATTGGCACTGCCGACCACTAGGCTGTTTGTTCGTTTCTGTCTAAATAGTGGTCTGTTTTACTGTTATACACTAAAATAAAACAAAAAAAAAAAAGGGAGACGGCACCGGCCAATAGGTCTCGAACCCGGGATCTTGGGGCTGGCCGAGCACGCACTTAGCCGTTGGGCTGCCACTCTGTTGTGAGCACTAATATCACTACATATTTATATTTTTGATTGAACGTGCGTGTCAGATTTAAAAAAAAAAAAAAACCTTAATTCTGATGCAATCAGCTTGGATCGAACACGAGACCATGAGGAAAGGCCACGTGCTTCAGACCGCTGGGCTGTTGCCTCTCAACTATCCTTGCTGCGCATTTGTTTCGTATTTGATTTCGATCTCTGGATCTATAATGAAAAACAAAAAAAAATGACAGCCATGTGGATTGAATTTGGGTTTAATGTGTGGTAATATGGTATTTATGCATTGGCTCTATAATTGTATGTTGTTTTTATTTTGTATTAAATTCAACATATGTATGTTTTATTTTGGGATCAAATAAAAATTGAACCCTTGAACTAGAACGGTATATCGGCTGGAAACCCGGACGGCCAGACGAAAAGAGCCATCTCTGATGGCTCGTGTCCTGGTATAACAACGCCACGTACAATTCAAGTTCAAAAATTATTGTATATAGTTTGCGCACTACATGACCATATTGCTATTACAATATAGTTTGTGTATTTAGCTTTATGTATAAAGTTTTCTTTTGAGTAGTGCATTTGGGATTTAGTTATTGTGCCTATTTTGAAATTGTATAGATTGAACTAATATGTTGCCAAAGCAACCTCTATTAGGCAAAATTTATCACTTTTGAAATATAGGCATGTTTCATCTATGCAAAATAATCGGCCCAAAGGAAGGTTATTTTGGCCAGATGGTTAATATTTATGAATACATTGTTCATACTCTTTTATCTATGCGAAATAATCGGCCCAAAGGAAGATTATTTTGGCTAGATGATTTATTCATGAATATGTGAATTTCGTGTTATTTTGTCTATGCGATATAGTCGGCCCAAAGGAAGACTATTTTGGCAAGACAAATGATAGTCATAAATGTTAAAATTATCTTGGTTAACATGCTGGCAATTTGTCGGTCCAAAGAAAGGCATATTGCTAGGCCGTTTTCCAATTATGAAATATTTATGAATTATGTGATACCATTACGAGTTGTTATTTTTGTCCAAAGACTAAATAATAATGTCGTGTTGGGTATCTTAAGAAACTATCAATATTCATGAATTATGGACAAATGTACCATTTACAAGTTGTTATTTATGTCAAAAGACTAAATAACAATGTTGTGCTAGGTATCTTGAGATGGGCCCACTTTCATGTAATGTGTTTAATATATTTATTATTCACACTTGTGCATGCTTTATACGGTTGATTTACTTTGAGCGTATTTAATTTTCTTTATAGTGCTATTAATATTTGCCATTATGAATAACATCCCATGTGCTTAATAGCACAAATCTTGAGAAATAGAAAAAATGCACTTTATGATGTGCTTGGTTGCATAGAGTTGACTATATATTAGGATTTGATAGTCCTGCGAATCTAATCATTAGTATTAGTACTATTGATAGAAAGCCGCATACGAGAAGTAGGATCAATCAAATTATATTAGTCTAATAGTCATGCAACATTTAAATTCCCGGTATCCATAAGGCGTCGTATTTTGAGAAAGAAAATGCCAAAGTTTCCAAAAGCAAAGATAGAAGACCGATTCGTTCCAGCGAAAAGGTCAAAATGGGCATCATCCTTAGAAAGCTCATTTCAATGCGATATAAATGCAAAGGAAACATAAAGAAGTACATCAAAGGATAATCCAATCTTGTAATAAATATGAAGGTCCTTAAAAGTTTGAATATTGAAAAACATTTTTGTGGACCTAGTTTTAATCAAGAAAATGGATGAAGTACTAATTTGGCAACAATTTCTCAATAAACTATTGACATTAAGAAATGAAGAAGGACTTATGTTAAAGAAACTGCAGAACTTGTGACATTCCAACATAAAGTGCAAAAGAAACACAACTCAATAGTTATTTGTTACTTTTGCAAGAAAGTTGGTCACCTAAAGAAGTATTGTCCCAAATAGGTTAGTGGGTGTGCGAAGAATATTGACTTCTCAATTTTGTTTGTTTTATTAATTTGACTTTAGTACTTCATACTTTAGGATTAATTAAGGTGTCTAGTGCCAATTGGTGTTGAAAGATACATCTATATGGAAAATGGCAACAAGGCTTTGTTGAAGGCTATTCGTGTCTATAATTCTCTCTTGAATACTGGTTTGTGTTTGAATTTAGAGAAAATTTTTGATTACGCCATCAATGAGATGGAATTTAGTTCCTATTTCCTATTTGGACAAATTCAGACCCACTTGTCCTTTTGGAAATGACATTTTCAGTATTTCTCTAAATTTAAATATTAACGGAACTTGTATTCTAGTTTGTTATATTGTGAATATTAGATACCGATAGCTTTAACATAAATAAAAAGACTCCTTTGAAAAGTAACTTTGGTACTAAAGCCAAATTGGATAATAAGAATTCATTTGTGTGACAATATAAGCAATTAGGTAATTTCTCTGAATAGAGAATAAATATGCTTATGTCAAAGGAATTCTTGGTTTTCTTATTCTTCAGACTTAAAAAAAAAAAAAAAAAAAAAAAAAAAAAAAAAATATGTAGAATGTATGAAGAATATATATATATAAAGAAAACAAGTGCGAATAGGAGTAAAGAATCTCTAGAGTTGATACATGTAGACTTTTGTAGATCATTCCCTACGGCATCATGGAATGGATAACAATTGATATCAACTTATTGATGATTACTCCGATGTGGTTATTTGTACTTGATTATTTAGTAGTCGTAATCTTCGAAAATAACTTTTAGATGGGACACTAAAGTCTACAATTAATAAAATAAGGCAAGTTCCAAGCAAAATAGTAACGAAAATCCCATACAGTTGTGGATGGAACAAGAAGTCTAGTATTAGACACTTGCATGTCCAGGGATGTCCAGCTGAGGCTAGGCCTCACAGGCCTAAGTAAGAATAAACTGGACTAAAGAACAATAGTTACTATTTTGTAGGATACTTAAAATCGAAGGACTTTAAATACTATGATCCCTTACATATGTCCTTTTTCAAAATAGAAAATGCCAAGTAAATAGAGGTTGTTGGTTATAGTGGGAGAAATCAAAATAGCAAGGTTGTGTTTAAAGAGGAGTGTGTTAGCATTCCCACTACGGTTACAACTGAAAGGGATTGGATAGTTTATCCTAGTACTCTTTAGCTTGTAAATTGGGATATTACGTAAAACACAACTATATTTGAAATGCCCACTAATCAAGTAGGGAATCATCATCTATTGAAGCTGATGAACCCCAACAACTTCAAATCTAGAGTGCCAATAAGGAGATCCATCGGATGAAGGAGAAAAATGATTTCAGATGACTATATCATCTATCTCCATGAACACAAATTTGATATGAGATTTCAAGATGGTCCTACATCTTTTAGTTAAATCAAATTGTGTTTGAATTCTGATGCATGGATCAAGGCCATGAATGAGGATATGAAATTCATGAGGGGTAATGGTATTTGGAATCTTGTCAAGTTGCCATAGGGGATGAAATTCATTGGTTATGAATATTAATGGTATTTGGAATCTTGTCAAGTTGCCATAGGGGATGAAATTCATTGGTTATGAATATAATTTCAAAACCAAGCAGAATTCAAATGGTAACATTGAAAGATGTAAAATATGCCAATGGATTTACTCATCAGGAAGGCATTGATTTTAAAGAGACTTTCTAGTCGGTTTAGACAAAAGACTCTCTTAAAATTGCTATGGCACTTATGGCTCATTATGATCTAGAGCTGCATCAAATGGACATAAAGATAATGTTGCTTAATGGAGATGTTGAAGATACAATATACATGGTGCAACCAGAGAACCTTGAGTCCAAAGACTCAAAGCACCTAATGTAAATTGAAGAAGTCCATGAACTATCCGTCTAGGCATTCCATTCGTGATACCGAAAATCTGATGGGGTGATGACCTCTTTTGATTCAAGGAAAACACCTTTAATTAGTGTATATATCTCAAGATTAGTGGGAGCAAATTTACCCTCTTGGTGTTGTATGTGGATAATAATCTACTCGCAAGCAACAATATAAGCCTATTGCATAAAAATATACTTAAATGCAAAAAGTCCATATTGGTAATGTGCTTAGCTATTTTGGTATGCAAAATTGTGCACCAGGGGACACCCCTATAGCAAAGGGTGATAAAGCTTTATTTACTCCAATTTCATAAATGCATTTAGCATACGTAGTCGGGATGTTAGGCGAATATTTTAGTAACCCAAAAGTGGATCATTAAAATGATGGGTTATGAGGTATCTATAAAGAACAATAAATATATGCTCGCTTATTGAAAATAAAACCACTTAAAGATCGTGTGGTATTTCAATTCAGTCGTTTGTTGGATGCTTGGATAGCAAGAGATCCACATAACGTTATGTATTCACGATAGTTGGAGAAGCTACTTCGGAAAAGTGTTAAGACACTAATAGCTTTTCAATTATGAAGGTTGAATGCATAATTAGCTATAAGACATCCAATCAAGGAATATAGCTTGTATTTATCACTAGATTGAAAGTGATCAATGGTGTTGACACTATAAAGGATCATTTTTGATAATAAGGCCTCCAAGCTATATTCGAAGAACATCTAGATTTTGGGAAAGTCTGATATATAGACATTAATTTTCTAGTTGTGAATAAATAAGTTCAGAGTATTCGGGTGTCAAAAGAGCATATGAATACAAACTCAATAGTTTAAAGCTTACTAAGGAATCACCACTTAAAGTGCTACGTGGTTATTTCATGCTCTTTGTACATGTTTTTTTATGGTTATGTTCTGTACAGACTAAGGTTTCATAATTAATTGAATATTCTGAAATAAGGATATTAACTTTCCACTGCGGTTTTGCATAAAGATTGGAAAGTGTTGAGGGACTCTTTGAGTCATAAGATAGGACCAGTTGGAAATAGACATGATTGAGATCACGTTACATGTAATTTCCATGCTATACATCCATGCTTGATCTATGTCATTAATTTTGCTAGTATTGTGACCATTGTTCGGTTTAGTTGCGAGTTATGTGACGAAAGCCGCTTTGATCCTGAATTAGCACAATTGATGGACCAGATTGTTTTGGGATATTTCGAGGCTGAGATGGCATAAAGTTTGCGCGCACTAAGGTTTCAACTATGTACAATTTTCGGAAACATATGTGGACCAAGTGGGAGATTGTTGGGTTTTTTCTCTAATTTATTGGTCTCACATATTAATTTATTGTACATTGCTATCTCATTAAAAGGAGCCCAATTATGTGATCCATTTAAGAAATAAATTTAATGGGCTTACAGAAATATTATATTAAGTATGGGTCTTTTATGTGTAGAAGCCCGGTCAGACTTTAATTATGTTTGATGGGCCCATAATTAAAGTATGACATATTAGGCATATTAGGGCATGGTCCCTAAGCCAGAACAGAACGACGTTTTTCTCTTCTGCCCCATCTAAGAGAGAGAATACAGAAAATACGCCGTTTTTCTTGGCTTAGAAGACCACCAACCCTAGCTCCATTTTCTTCCGCATCAGCAATGGATCAAGGTTAGTGATTATAGTTAAAAGCATTATTTGTTTGTTTACTATCGATCCTGTGCTTAATCGATTCATAGGAATCGTATGTTTATTTTACATAGTGGATTATTTGGTTTGAATCCACATTTAATTAAAAGTTTTCAACACTAATCACCAACAAAACGAGTTAAATTTGTGCCATAAATCAGTTGAGTAAAAAAAAAAATTGCAATTATCGAAATGTTATTTTCGTTTTGACCAAACCCACATCTCCAATATAATAAGCATGTCGCCATGGAAATTTGCAACATAAAATCAGCAGCCAAAAAGGAAAATTGCAAATTTTATCTCATAATGTACGTCTTTTTTAAATTGTGTACCAATAATTATGATTTTCGCACATTATATTTATTTCATCAAAATATAAATTTTCTCACTGTATGTCCCCCGCGCTGATTTTCGTCAAATTTTTAATGAAAACACCACTTGGTTGTTTGTCTAAATGGTTCTTGAGATGACACGTGGTGTTTTTGATAAAAATTGGGCCGCGAGACATAATGTGAAAAAATTTATATTTTACAGTACACAACATTATCAAAAATCGTAATTATTGGGATACAATCGAAAAACTACGTGCACTCTGAAACAAAGTTGCCAATTTTCCCCCAGCCAAAACAAGATCTTGTGACTTTGTTGAAACCTTGTTCTTATTGCCTTAATTTATAAAATTAATCTAAAAAGCGCGTGCGCACACACACACACACATATGGCCTTCACATATTGAAAAATGACAAAGTAACTTCACAAGCACAATAGAATCAATTTTGCAACCAAAGCTTTTGTTTCAATAGTAGCAACAACGACTAGTCTGTTTAGTCGCAGATACTTCATCAATACATATAATTTCCTTCTTCTCCTGCAGTGTTTGAACAGTTTGATCACTTAGCTTAGCCTCTAAACTCTTGTGACAAGTGAGTTCATAAATTCTGGTGATCATCTGTAGAAATGCATCCTCAACATTCAAATTCTCCTTGGCTGAGGTTTCCATGAATGAGAGGTCCTCTAGCTGAGCCAAGCTCTGGCCATCCTCCAACTTGACCTCCCGCGATTGCGTTAAATCCGATTTATTACCGACGAGTACCACTACCATCTCTGGGTTGCCGAACTCCCTCAACTCCTTCAACCACTTTCTCAAGCTCTCAAAAGTCGACCTCCTTGTTATGTCGTATACTAGTAGGGCGCCTAGGGCTCCGCGGTAGTACGAACTCGTGATGGCTCGAAATCTGCATTATCATATTGTTAATCCACTACTCAGAAAAAAAAAAACATAATGTAACAGATATGATATAATATTTTTCAAGAGTGTCTTAATAAATCATACCAAACTTTTATGGTAGATGTGTTTTTGCGAGAGTAACAAATGTTAAAATTGACTAGCTAGTGTCTTATAATTAAAAGTGTCCCAATGTGTATTTTCTTTAGTAATGATCCTTTATATTCAAAAGGATATTATTTTTATACATTGATTGAGTTTTTAGATGAACCCCAATAAATTATGTGGGGGGGGGGGGGGGTACTTATAAAGTCCAACTAAAATTAGCTGAGAAATAAATTATAGAAAATAGGAACATGGACTAATTAAAAGGCTGACATTTTGGATGCCCGTCTATTTTATAGGTTTTTACTTCATTCCTAACTACCAATCAAAACATAATTTATAAATATGAGAAAAAAAAAAGACCAAAAAAAAAAAAAATGAATCACACGCACATACACACATCACATCAATAGTTATCATTTTCGATAATAAGAAACAATTCATTCGAACACATAACTAAAATCATTTCTTATTTTCTCAAAACATTATATTTCTGGAAATGATCCAATCAAAATAAAATGTTTCCTATTTTTTTGTAACATCGGATATATTGGTTCATAATTAAATGAAGCAAACTGCAATTATGAACCTTAAGTTAGTGCTATAAATGACCACATAAAGGAACATTTCAACTATCAAATGTATCTAAAGCCACCAGTAGCATTTAAAAACAATCATCATGTACAAAGTATTAATATTTATCACGTGCAATTCAATAACGAACAACCCGAACTGATTTATTCGATCCAGATCCTTTACTACATCAGTTGAATAAAGAACGAGAATTTTTAAAATAAAAATTCGAGATCGATCGTAAATCTCAATCGCCCATCAATATGTGTAGTTGTGTTGATAAGCGCAATAAAAAAAAATTGTTGTACGGTTATATAGCATAAAATTCGAACTGCATTTTAGTACTACCCAAGTTTGTTGTCCCTAACTTCTTTGCCAAAAGCAAAACACACCCAAAGAGCAAAGACAGGATTAAACAGAGCATGCCAGTTGAAAAGCATCATTTGGACATTAGGCATGCTAGCTCTGTTTAATCAAATACCTTTTCTTTCAACTCAACAATATAAAACAAATACCACCACTACACCGTAATACAAACTCTCTTTTATAACTAGTGTTTTAAACTCGTGTTAAGGAATTTACTTAAACTTGATTTTAACAACTATAATAATAATCACCCATGATTTGGTAAAGCCTGCCACACTGCCAATTTCTACTAATTCAATAGATTGATTTGCCAACAATATATAATAAGGATAATCTGATTCAATCATCCCCTAAACTTTTTCTTCATGTATGTGTGTGTGTGTGTGTGTTTTAGGATTGTTTCATCTTCCAAGAGACAAAACTATACACACATGTGACAGACACACACACACACACATGTATATATGGAATATACTAAAAGAGGAAGATTATACAGTAAAAAGACCTTTCTTGGCCAGCAGTGTCCCATATCTGAGCCTTGATGAGCTTGTCACCCACCCTAATGTTCCGGTAGGCGAATTCGACTCCTATGGTGGGCTTCGACTCCAAACAGAACTCATCTCTAGCAAACCTCGACAGCAAATTCGACTTCCCCACCGCAGAGTCCCCAATCAGAACAGCCTTGAACAGATAATCACACTCTTCATCGAACGAATTCGCCATCGCGAGATCGAATACAATCAAACAATCATGTACAAACTTCACAAAAGCTATATATGTTTGTGTGTGTGTGTGTGTGTTCAAATTAGGAAGAGTTATAGTAATATGTTGTATGTATGTGCTAACAAGAAAGGGTAGCAATTGATATAAAGGGCAAGGAAGAATTATAAAGATTGTTGTTTTTGTCTTCTCTTTTTCTAATTCGTGATCATGTGTGTAAAGATAAAGCAAGTTCACAAGGGGGGCTTTTGGAGACTGGATATGTTGGTATTGAGTAGTGGCATGTGATACCATTAAGACAATGACAATTATGGTTCTTCCTTAATTATCATTATTATTGTCAAACAGCTTCGGTGGCTTTAATATTTTATATATTTATTACACTACTTTATAGTTTTTATCTTTTTTTAATGAAGAAATTAAGAAAGTTGCCAAACCCGCTTGACTTTTTTAGGTGGCTTCACAGTTATTCGTTTGAGTAGGTCTCTCGGGTTTTCGGAACGTCCAATCAAGTCACATCGAAAATAATTACACAATCACATTAAAAAAAAAATGTATTATTATACTTATAATGCGATTTATTGAATATAATTAAGTTGGGCTTGAACAAGAATTATACTTTATTCGATATTATTTTGTAATTTATGTGTGAGATTTTGTATGATAGTTTGATTAATCAGAAAATTGAATATGTATTAAGTGTGAGAATACTTGACAAATGTGGATCACGCCACCTCTGAAAAATGTTGGCTCCATATTTTCATATTCAACGCATAATTTTTTTTTATCATTAATTAATGTGGTTTTTTTGTTACTATAATGTTGGGTAATCATAGGGCAAAGTCATTAATTTAGACTAAACTAAAAGTAGAAATCGGTGTCTTAAAAATAAAGTAAGTAGTGGACAATTATTCGTGAGTCCCTCCTTGTGGAAAATATGTGTGTTGATTTGACTCTGTTGGTGGTAATGAATTCAAAGTGCTCGTGGATCTTTTTATAACCCATGTGTTTGGTAATAAACTCCAACTTAATTGCTTGCAAATAAATAAATAAACTAATTAATTAATTAAAAAGAAATAACAAGATTGTTTTGTGTCGTCTCTTCTCTATTATTTTTATTTCTTTATTTTACTTTCAATTCCAAATTCGTTATTAAACATGGAGTCTCGATCATGCAAGGGACAATAACATGAAGGCTCGGCCCTACGAGATATTGTCCCACACCTCTTGAAGGTTATCAAATTTTGTTCTTTTTTTTTTTAAAGTGCACCTCATAAGGTGGAAGAAAAAAAAGACACTTTTGCGGGACAAGAATATAGTGTCATCTCTATTCTTATATATTAAAATTTGATATGAAGAAAAAATTTAAAAATTCTTAAATTTCATAAAATTTATTTCAATAAATTTAGTATGGTGAAATCTTTAAATTTTTTAAGTCTATGTATTGTAAATCGCTATTTATTTAAATGAAAAATATGGGAGAATATTTTTGTGATACTATGAATAGTAAAATTCAATTCCAGATTTTCTTGTTCGTTAATTTGACATAAAACATTGTTAACTATCTCATATCGAATAAATAATAAGATATTGTCTACTTTATACAGGCTTTGGCAAAATTCATCACTTGAACTAGCTTTTGGGGTTGAGTTAGGCCTAAACCCCTAATATTTCTATATGATATCAGAGCAGGCTAGGTCTTGCGCTGTTAATTGAGCTCCCTGCTACTTCTTTTATGCTCCAAGTTATTTCCTGTATATTCGGGCCTGGAAGTGAGGAGGATGTATTAACTATTCCACATCGAATAAATACTGAGATATAGTTTATCTTATAAACTAGCTTTTGAGATTGAATTAGACACAAGACTCGAATATTTCTACAAACACCTTTTTCACGTTAACAATGTAATTAACAAATAACAATCACTTAAAATTACTAACTATTTCGTTTTTTTTTTTCCTGATAAGTTGCCTGCCAACTTGTTTACACATTTAAACGAAAATTGTAGAATCTCTTGGGCCTAATGTAACTGCTACCTAATGATTTCAGATCATTTATAAGGTCCATCTCTCTCTCTCTCTCTCACACACACACACTCACTGTTGCCGCCTTCACAAGCCAACATGATTGCAACAGTTCATCTTGTCTCACAACTAAACACATTTATAAATTATCACTTTGATATCTTCAATAAATTATTGTTGCATCTATATTTTTTCATGACTTAAGGATGAGGACCAGTTTTGTGTATTTGGGCTATAAAGCCCAAGGGGCAAAAAAGGATTACTAAGTCCATTGGGCTAGCTCATTGGCCTTAGATGGACTCAAAAAAATAGGCCCAAAACAAAATTGGAAGATAAGAATCAAAGTAACAAACACCGTGTGGGGGCTTTCCAAATCGTAAACCCTAACGATCATGCTCCGATCACTTCTCTCAGCTCATCGCCGCCGCCTCCACCACCACCTCACCCCATCTCCTCCGCATCGCATCTCTCCGGAAGCGCATTTCAGCGCAGCGTCATGGATGGAGAAGATGAAAGGAATGTTCACCGGCCAGAAGTCCGCCGACAAGTCCGGCGGCGGCGGCGAGTCCTTCACCCTTCTCCGATTCGCCGACGAGATGAGCAAGGCGAGGAAGCTGGGGACTCTGAAGCAGTACGTGGTGGGGCGGGGCAGTGAGGCGACTTTCGCCGACGCGTTCGAGAAGCAGGAGGCGATCCTTCGATATCTCGGCGGCGTCGATCCCACCGGAGAGAACATTCAGACCAGCCACAAGACGGAGGCGGCGAAGCAGTGCAATTGCACCGTGTTGGACGTTGAGAACGCGTTGTCGAAGTTCACGTGGGCGAAGCAAGCGCAGAAGAAGATCGAGCAGCTGAAAGCGGAGGGCAAGCCGATGCCGAAGAGCCTGGCGGAGGTTCAGAAATTGATGGGATCGTCGCCGTTGGATGTTGCGCGATCCAATTTGGCGAAGAGTGGCCAAATCAGTAGGAATTCGCCATGCCCCTGTGGCTCGAAGAAGCTGTACAAAAGGTGCTGTGGGAAAGATAAAGCAACCACTCCAAGCTGAAGAAATTTGAGCAGCAGTTTAATTTGCCATTGACGATAGTTTCAAGATATCAAATGTTAATTCAAAAGCCAAAAAATGCTTGTGATTTTTGTGTTTGAGAGTAGTAGGATTATTGGAATAAAATGGATAATTTTCCCCCTCCGAGCATGTTTTTCTAGATTGAGGCTGTTTGGCTGAGCTTATTTATAAATGCTCATGTCTTGTGTAGTAACTTTTGGAACATGTGTCGTTTCTGTCTTATTTTGTAACTAAAATCTTAAATTATATTTTATTCTTAGAATTTATATGCTTGTTTCATAAAAATTCTAATTATAATATTTTATAAGGTATTAAAAATCTTAAGAAATATTTTAATCTCTACTAATAGGTTTGTTGAGGTGAGATTATTCTGTAATGGTTAATAAGAGTATGCTAACTACATTATTTCCCCCCCCTCTAACAAGATTTTTTTTTTCAAATTTTGACATTCATCATTAATCACTCGAGCACTCGATTAAATTTGAATTTGAATCATTCTGGACCACTTTGGTGTAAGGTGTGAAACTCTCCTCTAAGGAATAGTTACATTCTCAAATTTTAAATACGAAACCTCTGATTGAAC
Source organism: Petrea volubilis (assembly GCA_026212405.1). NCBI lineage: Eukaryota > Viridiplantae > Streptophyta > Magnoliopsida > Lamiales > Verbenaceae > Petrea > Petrea volubilis. The sequence goes on along the minus strand of CM047876.1, from coordinate 23,360,807 downwards.
TAGCACGACATCGAATCACTAAACTCCATTCCAATTGTTTGAGGGTCATTTTGGTCAACTTCAATGACGTGGAAAATTATTGTGTGTATCAAACATAGAGAGCCATTTATGTAATGTAAATTGGGCCACTTTTTTGTGGAGAGCCTAATGAGATCAATGCAGCTAATGTTGATTGGGCCAACTAAATACCCCAAAGCATGAGCAGAAATATAAATAGCTATATAACACATTGAATCCATAAAGGAAACAAACCTTAAACCCAAGCCCAAGTACACAACCACGATAAAGTATCATACTAATACACCTATGTGATACTCCTACCCAGTTCCCATTCAGCTCTTCTTTTCCTTCGGTGGGATAGGGTAAATTCAAAAGATCCATTGAAGCACTAATGACCAAAACATCCATTCACCAACAACATTATAAGAATACTAACCAAATATATCATTAATCTCCAACTCCACCAAATTCATACAGTAAACTATAGCTAGCAAATCAAGATAGATAGGAACAATGATTTCTAAAAAGCTATAAGGTAGACGTCGCCTAATGGTGAGGGCAGAAGGTGAGCAAGTAGCTACCCCCGGTGCAAGTGGCGATGCTGGTGGGATCATCATAAGCATAAGAGTAAGCCTTCGGGCACGCGGTTTTGAAGATCCTCGAGTACGCCGTGGGCTTGCACGACTGCGGGTTCCCGAAGCTCCCGGTGCAGCAGTACCTTGGGGAGTTGAACGCAAAGCACGCGCTCTTGCACGCCACCACTCTCTTCTTGTCGTGAGAACGCACCTGAAGCCCCACCGGGCACATCATGTTTAGGTCGCTAACGCACCCGGCATAGCTGCACTTGCCTGCAATTGAAATGAATCTCGGTCTGTTAATCGAATGCGCATCAGCAGTATGAAATTTTTGTTTTAAATTTCCCTTTCACTTTGAGGAAGGTGAAATGCACCAATCAATTGCGTATGTGAAGCACCAATGAGAGCCACAATCTTTCAATAATGAGATCGTGACTTCATATGTATTTTTGCTGTTTAGTGTTAAATGAGATCGACTTGACTAGTTAGGCGTCGATATTTATTTATCCTTGCATTTTCCCAAGATGAAAAAACAAAATATTTTCTGAGATGTTTCACTTTCAGGCAGGTAAACAAGACAAACAAATTAGATACATGCATATATTAATCCCGTCTAGTCATTTTCCATATCGCAATGGTGGAATCCATACCGTGCAATAACAAAAAAAGAACAGAAAAAACGAGAGGACATACACAAAACTAGATGATTTCACAAATTCCTACTCAATTACAGCTCAACTAATAGTCCAAAACCAAATTGGAGTTATAAGTACTGAGTTATCACTGCCTTGTCCACACAGATAAGGGCTCCATCACTTAAACTTGCTTACTCCACAATTAATATTTTAAATAAAAAAGAACCAAAACTGTATTGAATAGTGCGCTGTGTATGGACCCTGCAGTCACACTCAGAGACTTTACGGCTGTTAGGTGATGAAAAAAAAATGGAGTTTCAGATTTCATTACCACATTATCCGTTGTTAATACAATGATTAGCCGTATACTTTTTGAATTAATTTGTGGACCCTGAAGTAACAAGAAAATAATAAACACACACCCGCACACACACACAAGATGGATCTAACTCTCAACGAAATTCAAGATCCAAGAAGTATAAGAATTGGAAGTAAACAAGTAGTACTTGGATCAACTAATCAAGAAAAGAGTGTGCGTGCGTCTGTGTGTGTGTTCTAGTTTGATACCTGAGCCGCGGAAGGGTGTGATGGAGATGGCGAGATTGTAGCCATCGACGAGGCTGACATCATAGAAATCCTGGTCATTACCAAGGGTAATCTCGGCAAGCGTGGCGGGAGGGGTCCCACCAATGCCATTGCAGAAAAGGGATCCGCCGCAATCACCGGTGGCGCAGCGGCCGCGCCCGGCGGCGTCGAAGGAGCATCCATGGCGGCCCCAGACGCGGCCCGACCAGCCCGCGGGGAGCTGGAGCGTGTAGGACTTGTTTGGCGGGAGCTTGAAGCCGCCCCTGGCCAGAACTGGCTTCCCAGCACTCGGTTGGATGCCCGGCCAAACAGGGTGGCTGCATTTGTTGTACAGCGTCATTGTTGTGCCTGAGACCTCAACTGCAACAAAACAAGATCCCATTTTTTTCAAAATATTTAGTGGCATTATTAGAATTTACAGAGATATTACAATGTGAAAACAAGAAAACAAAAGGGTCAAGTTTTTCACTTAGCAATAGTGGATCAGAAGGTGAAATAAAAGAACTTTATCAACAAAGAAATTGAGAATGTGCCTCAAGATGCCATTTTTTAGTGTGTGTTAACAAGTAAAATGAGAATGCAAAAATGGGTCCTTTTGTTCTTGAAGAATGTACCTGAAATTTGGAGGATAAGAATGGAGAAAAGCAGGAGAGAGAGGAGAGGTCTGAACATAACCTCCATGGCTGAGTTAGTGAGAGAAAGCTGGAAGAAAGAAAGAAGAAGATAGTTTTGAGTTGTGTGTAGCTAAGGGCTCAGTTTGTTCCTCTTACCTTAGGGGCTTGTTTGGTGGGATTTTATAGAGAAAAAAAGAAGTAAAAATAGCTACTTATGATGTCATTTTTTTTTTAATTTTTTATGATTAACTATATATCAAAAAATAATAATAATAATAATAACTAAACTGTCTATGGAGTTTGTAGTAGTGGGTAGCAAATGTTGAGGGTGGTATGTGGACCTCTTTAAAAGTGGGGCAATAGCACGGGCAAATATTATTCTTTTGTTGAGAAAAATAGTTATTAGAATTCTCTATTTTTATTCAGATTTTTTGTCTTGTTATATTTTGTACATATTCCTCAAATAGTCAAAAGTATGAATTAAATTATTCGATACTCAACTTGAAATCGATTATAAAAATTTTATTTGAACTCGATTCATTAAGTATAACAAACCAAGATCGAACATATTTTTTTGTTTAATAAAATTTAAAACTTGATTCGAGCTCGACTCGGTTAATTAAACTATGTTGTTAAAATGTTTTTTTTTTTCTTTTTTGGACCAAAAAAAATTAATAAAATCAGTAAATTTAGAATGAATAGAATATTTAGTCAGTTAAAAGTTTGTATAGAGTAACTTTTCAAATGACATGATAAAGAGTTGCTTTATTTTTGAACATCATTTCGAGTAAGTGATGTTCTTTTAGCAAAAGTTGATGAATCCAATATCATTACACCAATTACCATTTGATCTAGTTGAATGAGCTGTTAGATTTCTTAACTAATGCTCAGAGTTCAAATTTTGGTGTTATGAATGGAGCAATTGGGTTGGGAGAATTGTTCCCATAATGAGCATCTGCAGTACCCAATCCGAATTAATCGGTTAATAAATCAGAATCAGATGATTAAAACTAAAAAAAAAAATATCATTAGTGTGTCATGCTCTTACCAAAGTAGAGTAATTTTAGCAGTATTTTTATTATATATTAGATACAATGCGCAGAATATGATACACTCAAATAAATTAGACATTTAAAAATAAAAAAAAAAGATAATATAAGATGCTATGTAACTTACAACTGTATATTTAAGTTAGGAAGAGAAATTTGATAAATTACATAAATTATTGTAACGTCGGAAAATTAATTTCATTCACCAAATACACACACACACACATATATATATATATACATATAATTGTTGCTTTCGATATGATTTGACATTTTAAATTTTCCTTTTTAGTTTTGATGAGGAAAAAAAAATAGGAAGCTACAAGAAGCGAAGGAAGCTCATTGCATTGATCGAGCGACAATATGGACATTGTGATTAATCATGTATTTCAAGTAATAGCAATTTTATTTTATTATCACAGTAAATAAAGAAATCAAGCCTAATAGTAACAAAAAACTATGATTACATTGTTACAGTGGACCAAGCACATTTATGGTGATAGCTTTTTGAAATGAAAATCTTGTCATCAATGTGACAATTTCTTGTTATTGCTGACTTGTTACAACAAATGTATTACTAACGGTCAATGATAAAATTTAAAATACTATTTAATTACCCACTAATACATATTATAATGGTGTAATTGTGATAAATTGAAGTTTTTTTTATTTAATATATATTATTAGCAATAACTTTTAGTTTCACTTTCTATTTGATCACTGGTATTGAGTCAAATTGAGTCATACCTCTTGTAACCCAGAATATAAATGGATCATCATTATTGCTCCAAAAAAAAATATACCTATATTAAAAATACGATTAATTTCCTTGCTACCACGTACATAATATTTTTATGAAAAATTAGGACATTTCGGTGCTACCCAATTGAATTTAGTATGATAAATTTTGTAATCATTGAATTTAAATAAGATGATATTCAAAAATTTTAAAAATAATATTATAACATTATCATTTTAAATCAACTATTGAAAATACCAAATAAATATCAACCAAGTGAATAGTATTTCCATCCAGTTCGAATCTTTTGTTACACTTATTAATACACGTGACGTGTATTGGTGAGCGATCGAAACAAGAAAAAGAAAAATTGATGATATAGAAAAAAAAAATTCTTTCCTTATCTTGATCACTCACCAATACACGTAGTATATATTGAAGAATATAACAAAAAATGTAATATGATTATACAACAGAAGATCCGAACTGATATTTCCTACAGGCGAGAAATAGTCGGTGCAGCTAATTGGACCGACTTACCTTTTACAACTATAATAATGTGAAAATGGTACATTATGGACATAAAATACGTCCAAGGAAAAATCATACTGTCATGTGAAATTTCTGGTATTGTTATTTTTGTTGTTACACTTACTATAACAACAGTAAACAAGATTTTGGAGTAGAGGGGGGGGGGGGAGAGAGAGAGAGAGGGAGGCCATTATAGGCATGTGTGTGTGAGAGAGAGAGAGAGGGAGACGGTGGGAAATTAAAGGCTCGCTTGTCAAGAAGACTGTGTCAGAAAGGCACAGTGGGGCATGCATTTGAGTTTGTCCTCACACACACACACACACACACACACACCAAAAGTAAATAAAAGAAGCAGGTAAAAATAAAAAAAGGGCTGCGTCTGATGGGATTTCACATGTTTCCAGGGCCACCGAATCCCAATCTGCCTCAATTTTGCACTTCTCAACACACTCTCTCTCTCTTCTTATATTCAAAAATTTCGAGGGCCAAAATTGATATGAAAATGAATTAATTAGGGCTTGTTTCTTTATATTTTCAAATCACTAAGGTTTTTTTTCTTAACATAAATAGCAATGTTTTTATCTATTCTTTGAACTTCTTCACCATTAATATAACCAAACAAGATACTAAAAGTTGGTACGAACATCATTATAAACCTATACTAATTGTGATGTCGCATGCTCATGGTAAAGATTTATACCACATTTGATTTATTTGAAAATATTTGAATACACCACTCTTGAAGGTGGCCAATTCTACTTCCTTTCAAAAAAAAAAAAAAAAAAGAAGGTGGCCAATTCTACAAGACGGAGATCGAATACATTCTTCTCAAGGACTATCCAACAAAGACACAAACAATATCACGATTCGGGACCATGAGTCCGTTGGACATGAGAATTGCTTCTGAATTCATCGAGTACACTTTAAAATTTAGTTACAAATAACTTGCCCAAAGAAGATATCCAATTAATGCACTTGAGTTCTTGATCTAACTAAACTCATATGTCATTCAATTTTTTTTCTTAATTTTCTTAATTTCTCGATGTGAGACGGGATATTACAAACAAGTCTTAGATTCTCATGGTTAAGTTCCACTCTCTTGAGGACCTCATGGTTGATCTTCGCCCAATTTCATCCAAAGTCTGCCGTCAATGATGTGGGTACTTTTGGTATCTCACTTTTCAACTGTGAGTGCTTGATGGCCTCCTTAAGGCTATCTCCTTTCTCAATCGTGAGAGCTTGATAGCCTCCTTGAGACTATGTGCCTTCCTCAAATAGGGTCTTGCTGCCCTCGAACAACATGATAAATCGAGAAGATGACCCATTCCGACAACAGGCTCCCCTTCGTCTATCATCACATCTCGAGGATGGTATCTTGAGTAGGAAGTAAAATCCGTACCGTATCCCTGTCATCTCTAACACTTGCCACTAACTCTGGCAGCAGTGCTATACCTACCATGCCATCGCCAGTACCAAGGCCCTGCAATCCTAAGAATCCCTAGGCTCACCAGCCCAGCCCTACTCCCAAGGAGTTGACTAGGATCCCAATCCACTATAAATACATTCATTGATAGACATATCAGGTATATATTATACACATGCTTTACTATTACTCTCATTGAGTATCATCTCTTCTCTTCGAGTCATACGCCGACTCAAGCATCTGAGGGCTTTGGTCGGAGGCACTTTCGCCTAGGCTCACGTGTGTTCATCTTTTAACAGGTTGAGAACCCAAACCAGCATTCTCACCAGGTGTGTATTGCAACGACTAAATCATCGGGATGAACCGGTTAGCCTTAAAGAAATATTCATCCCACTAACCGGTTCGATGGGCTAGCGATACCCTTTTCAGAATAAGATAGTCCAGAGATTCGTTCCATGCCAAACTACTATTTCGAACCTCACTTCAAAAGCTAATCAACTAAATATTATTTGTTTGCATGCAGACGCACACTCAAAACAGAAATACTCAAACGATAACTTTTGTTCTCACAAGACCAGCAGTGTATTGCACTGATCTACTTAAAGAGAGAAATTCTTATCAACTTGTAATCTTGGGTTATATTGTATGTTGTGTCTTACAAGGGAACAAGAAGTTGTTATTTATAGGGGCGCAGCATAAATGCTGGACATTAACACCTGTTGAAATCACTTTTGTTGGCAACGATCAGACAACGCATCTGGACGCAATATCGGCACCAACGTAGAAACGTGTATGGAGTCAACCCAACCGTTTCTCAAATGTGTTAATAACTTTGTAATGTTTAATTTAAAATCTGCAACCATGGCTTGTGGCCAGAGCTGAGCAGGCATCATGTGCGTGTGGGCTGCAAATATGCAGTCCTTTGTAAATTAGTTTATACTAACTTCACACTTAATCACATTTATATTTGAATTGTCAAGGTTAAATGTCTGATTTGGGATACTTACACTTAATATTTTAACACATAGACAATACTTTCTAAGTTTTATCTGTGAATTTTCATTAGAAATAACTTAATTCTAAACTAGTCCCTATAAATGTCATCATTAACAAGTTCATTTCTGCACAAAGACTTTATCAAATACTAAATGCACATTGCCCTATCCATCTTAATTATACATTTGATTACCACCTAGGCCATGGGGGGGGGGGGTGGGTGTGCTCATGCATTCCTACCAACCTAAGACCATCACATTATGAAATCCTCTTATAAATATATCCCCACGCATTGAATTAATGCATATAATAAGCACAATAAGTAGTTCAATGCCTATCTCTATTTTCAAATCTTGTTAACTCATGCATTGAAGAGTTTTAATTGGGAGCACACTCAGGTAGTTCACGTGCCTATTTTTAGCACCCGTCAATTTCGAAGTTCATATACCATTCAAGTTTCACCCCATGCTAAATTGAATATGAAAATTTTAATGAAGTTGAAATGGTTGTTTTGTTTTTATTTTTACAATTCTGCAAACAAATTTTGTGCTTATTTGGACAGAAGGGTGCTTTTTCATTTTGTATTTAGAATAAAAAATTAAGAGGGTTTACAGTGAAATTCTATTCTCTCATTCTTCATTTTGGCAGTGCGAGTCTGATAGGAAGTTGAAAAGCAAAGCATTCATTTATCATGCTTTGACAAATTAGTCAACACAATTGCATATTCGGAAGCTGTAGTGCTTGACGGCTTGACCCATGCACCTGGCGCGCACCAAATCCCGCTCACACTCATCCCCAAACGCATATAATGGGCAACTTCCCTTAAAACGTTATACAGTTCGAATTTTTCTGTTACAAAACAGTATTATATTGAGAGTTTTTTTAAAAATTTTATTTTTTATTAATCTTTTATCAATATATATAACATGTGTTGATAAACAGATAAAAAGATAGTAAGATTTTTTTTTTTGTCGCAAAGGATTCAGATTGAACATGAGACATCTTTTTTTTTTTTTTATATATATACATATAATTATTACTTGAAAAGCATTGAAATTTTTTTTTTAATGGTAATTAAGTGTATCACTAATTGTTAGTATTGATTAGAGACAATTAAAAAAGTATTGGAGGGTGAAGTCACCCACCTTAAATTTCTATTGAGCTAAAGTCTATATGTAACGACCTGAAAAAATACCATTCATTACACAATAGTTCTTTTTTTTTTTATATATATTTTTTAAATTTTGCACCTTTGGCCCTCTAACAGAGTCAGGGGTTGGAACGTATAATAGTTCATCTCAAGTGTATATCGAGTTACAATTTATATACATATACCATATGAAATTTTAAAATTTGCACCCAATCATAGATTATATTTTATACAACTTTGACCTCGACTCCAAACAAAAAATTTAGTTCCATCCTAGTTAGTAACAAATTTAAATATAATTTGTTTGTTATAAACATTGTAAAAGTTCCTATTCCAATAATGTAAAACTTTTGATGTGTTAATATATAATTAATTGATAATAATTTGTCACTGGCCATTGAGTATATTATTATTATTATTATTATTATGTGTACGTGATCTCTACTCGTGTATTCTCTACATAGATGCTTAGATCCACAATTCGATCTAACATAGGGAAGGGTAGATGCTACCTAGTTGGATGCTATTCAATTAGTACTCAATTGAATTTTTAAAGGTTGGATCGAGTATTATGACGTAATATTTTTTTTTATATTTTTTGACTTTATTATATTCAAATTTAATGATTAAAAATATTAATTAAATTATACCTAATTAGACAGCATTAACAAAACCCTAAGATAGAATATTTTCTAGTAAAATACATATTGATCGACTTCTAAACAAAAGTCTCGAAAGTCCAAACAGATTCTATAGGAATTGTTGTCGTTTAGCAGAGCTTCACGCAGATCTATAATCTTTAATTACAATACCAATGATACAGTATTAATTGTGGCACTCTATGGAACATATATCCGCCGGATTAATTTATGGACTAGGTAAAAAAAATTAGGCTAAAAGGGCCCCACATGATTATATAATAAAAATCTTGATTGATCGCTGCCCCAAAAAAAAAAAAAAGTGTAAAAAACCCAAATTCCAAGGCTGGAATTTGATGAATGTTCTTCAAGAAAATGCAGTGATTAGTGGCTAATAGTTGGCTTATAAGACAAAAGGGTTTTTACTTTAATCAAGACAACACATTGACACTCATGGGTCAAACTTTGTGGAAATATGAGTTTCACTTTTACTTAAATTGAGTATCCTATGACTTCTTTCTGCTATCTTTAGTAACGGCTATAAATAAAAAAAAGAAATTACAAGCTTTTCACTTTTTCTTTTTACGCAAAAGTCATAGATTCTACTGGAGAAAAAAGGTGTGAGATATTAACTTTTTTAAGCAATTAACCTTGTTAGATTAAGGTGTTAATAACTACATCATGCTTATTGTAGTCTTGTTGGGATCCAAATTGGAAATTATGGGACTAGATATGAAATATTGGGAATATTTTTGCCGAAACTAAGTTTGATCGAATCTAAAAAAAATTACATGACAAAATGTATGTATCATGTAAATTGTTAATCTACTGAAAAATATATACCAATTACGTTGCTAGTACAACGAATTTATAGGGTTAGAATGTCTTCGGCTTAATGAACATGTAGCCCTTTTCTCTAGAAATGTGGGGAATTTAGAGCAAAGAATTCGAATCCTGAGAGTGTATGTACGCGAATTTGATTAAGTTGAGTCGAGGCGAGAGTTTCTCCAGATATTGTTTAATGCCATGAGTTGTTACTAGATTATCATGGCTAGAAGTATTGGGTCATGGGTGATTATTGGGTCTGGAGATCCTACCCATTTGCTGGGGTTGGTGAATAATTACAAAACATTGTTGGGCTTGGTTATTCCAGTTTAACTGGGCCTGTCTTGGATTGTGTAAATAGTTTCTTGACAAGTGGGCTCTATGGACGCTATAATATGTCCCTGTTTTAAGTCTCTTTTTCAAAATTATCATTCACTTCTTTAAGTTGAGTGTTCTCAAGGTTTTGTGATGTCATGCTGTGCTGCTCTTTCATAATTATAGAAATGCTTATTTTCGGAATGTATGCGATTAATAATTAGGTGCTTTGGTAATAGCCAATGGGCACGGAAATGAGGACAAACATTTGAGACGATCACCACACACTTGCCTAAACAATTCGATTGGATTCTTTCCCAGCTAATATACACATTTTTTGTTTCTTTTTTCTTTTGGAAGGTAAACGTTAGATAATATTGGGTTCTTTGGATAGATTTTAAAAAAGCGTGCTTGTCGAGCACACGAAATCTTCTATTTCAAATCGTGTTTCATCTCATATTCTAATATATAGATATACGCCAAGTGTAAAGATCTCAAACCAAATGTATAATTAAGGAAGTAATTTTATACATATGGTATGAATGTAAATTATAGAATAGAAGATGAAACACTATTTTGAGATAAATGATCCTATCCGCTTGTTGAGTGGTAAAGGTTTTTTTTTTTTTTTAAAGTCAAACAACTATTCTATGGAAGTTATCCTGGATAGCTTCCATAAAATGTTAATTTTGTGTTATTTTTCTGACTTATGCTTTTTGAAAACAATCTAACCAAACACATTTTGTTTTTCTCATTACAATGCTTTTTTTCTTTTACAAAAGATAAATGCTTATCTCTTGGAAAAAGCCCATCCAATTAACAAGCTAAAAAAAAAAAATAGTCTGATATTGATATCGAGTGAACAAAAATCAAGAACATCGACATCTCTTTCTTATTTAAATATATCACATAGAGCTTCATGACTTCATTTATATACATAAAAGGAGGTTAATAATTACATTTTGCACTCTTAAATAAGATTCCAATTTCCATATCATGCTGATCTTCCGAACTGCAAAACGTGAGACCAGTCAGCCACTGAATTATAGATTCTAAGGGGTGATGATTTGTTACATTATTTTACAATTATAATGGGTTATTTGTTAGTTTGTTTTTTTTTGGTAGTTTAGGTGGATAAAAGCAATGTAGGGTATAAAGAGAATGACCCCAGGCACATGATGATTATCATATAATAAGTTGAATGAAGAGGTGATCGATGATAAAATTAGGTACAGCGAGAGAGAGAGAGAGAGACATTATAAATTAATGGCATATAGTATTTGGCAGACGAGAGATACGAAAATAGGGCTGAGTTGTAAACTGAAAGAGGGAAACTGGTGATGTACGCCTTGCCTGCTTATATTTGTTCATAAGGTATTGTCACTTTCCTTACCAGACATCAACTGCATTACTCATTAAATGAAATCACTCTGCCATCATGCTATTGCTATGCATGCATTTTGAGTTTCACATTTCTTTCTTGCCTAGACCAGGCCTCAAACCTCACACACACACAGACACACACAGTATAAGGTACAAAGAACAAAAATGTATTAGGCTTTTCTCAAGTCTCAAGAGATTGGGTTTTTTGTGACTCTTTGACTGAGAGATTTGGAGTTACTGATGGCCAGCCCTACTTTTTTGTGTAGGCAATATTTGTTAAGCAGTCATTTAATTTCTTGTCTTAAATTGTAGAACAATTGCCAGTATTGACCAACCATTCTTTCATATTTTTAAATTAAGTTAATTAATGATACGTTTGATCATTTCTCTGAATAAAAATAAAGTACTATCATGGATGACATGCTTATTAGTATATAAAATTTTATTGATTGAGTACTATATGAAAAATGAACTAGTCTCATTTCTAGAAAAATCATATCATCCGATAAACAAATCCAAAATAATCTTCTTCCTTCTTTGTTCCGGTGCCAATGAGTTGAGTTGACTCTCGAGCCTATTTCGACTTACTTCAGGCTTGAGCTAATCACTATTAGAAAAAAAAAGTCCATCAAAATGTTGAAAAGTACCCCAACAAATATTATATGGAGATGCTTTATAAAAGCATCTTATAGAAAACAACTCCAATATCTCAAAGCATCTCGAGACACTATCTTTAAAAACATTTTAAAGAGTCTTCAAATTATGAAATCGGTCCCCATTAATATCTCAAAGCATCTCCAAACACTACGATTAAAGACATTATAAAGAGTCTCCAAAATTTTAAAAAAGTTTCTCAAAAAAAGTAATTGTTATCGTTGAACTTTTGCAGGAGACACTACAGGAAAAAAGGCATTTTTCAGCAGAAATTTCTGGTGGAATTCCGACAAAATATTCCACCGAATTCTATCCGATGGAGTATTCCGCCAATTTTTCGCCAGACGACAACCTCCACCACCGTTGCCGCCACTGGACCTGCCGCCACACTGCCTCCCCCGCCCCTGGACCCGTCGCAATCCAGAGATTTGAACTCGTGACCTCAAGGTTGAATGACAAGCATTCCACCACCAGACTATTCCTTGAAGTTGTGATAAGTTTTATTTTGTTTTATACATATTATATATTTGTTTCATTATTCTTATTTTAATTATAATTAAAAGCTAATATAAATAATAATAGTTAAAAGATAGCATTGATGCTGCATAAAAATATGTATTATATATACACTATATAAACATATATATACCATATAAATATATGCATACCTATAAATATATTATAATAACCCACATGATATTATATCTAATTAAAAGATAGTATATACTATATAACCATTTCAAATTTTTTAGCGTAACTTTTGTATTTCTGAATTTAACACGGTAAGCTATATATATAAAACATATGTATTCTTGGAAGTAGAGTTATGTTTGATTTAGTCAATAGTACTAGCCTTGCAAGGAATTCAATGAATAGAGATATTAAAAATGCATAATAAAACAATCTGGTTTATAATTAGCAGAAGTTTAAGTTTTGTGGTAGTTTAATTCTTGATCTCAAATTCATTAGATCCAAACACCTCGAATTAGAACAATATTTCAATGAGGCAATCATGGTTGACGTTGGTAAGGTAATAGAGCGATTAGCTCCCCTGATTGAACAAAAGGTGAGACTAGAGTGTAGTCGATTGGTTGACTACAAAATAGTATAAATTAAAAAACATATATATATATACACACACACACACTATATATATATATTAAGTAAGACTCCCTTTTATTTTATAATTTTCCATAAATTTAAAAAATATATTATAAATAATTAAAAGATAGTACAAATAATAATAGTTATATATGAAAGTTATATATGACTTCATAAATTTAAAAAAAAAATCATTTTAAGGTAAAATTTTGTTGATAATGAAAGTTATATATGACTTCTTTTTAAAAAAATTCAAAAAAATAGGGTGAATTTTTCCCTTGTTTTCCGCCGAAATATTTAATAAAAAAAATAAAAAAAAATTTGGGCGGGGGAATTTTTCCCCCTATTTTGGCCAAAAAATTAAAAAAAAAAGTCGGAAAAAAAGCTGGGAGAATTTTTCCCTTGGTTTTCCGTTGGAAAATTTAATAAAAAAAATTCAAAAAAAATTGAGGGAATTTTCCGTCGGTTTTCCCCCGAAAAATTAAAAAAAGTCAAAAAAAAAAATGAAGGAATTTTCCCCCTGAAAATAAAAAAAAAAGTAAAAAAAACCAGTGGAATTTTCCCCCGGTTTTCTGCCGGAATAATAATAAAAAAATTCAAAAAAAACTCGGGTCGGTCTGCCGGAATTCCCTCGGACTTAATCCGGCGGAATATTCCGCCAGATTTCGGTGTATTTCCTGTAGTGAGACAATCACCATCCCAAGAGGAACAACACACCGGCTTGGGCCTGAACCGTGGCCACTTGGAGATGTAATAGCACACACCTCGAAAGCACGTGTATTTTGTGCTCGGCAAGTTTCGAATTCAGATCTCCAACTAAAGAAGAAGAATGTCCTGTCAATAGGTTATTATAATATGTTGTTGATATATATATATATATATATATATTAAAAAAAATTATCATATGTTTTTGAATTATCAATTTTTTAATTTTAATTTTTGTAAATTTATTAAATTTAAACCGACAAATTTAACAAGATAGAAAGTTTTACCATTCATGAATAATTGTCTATAAGAATCTAAAAATTGTAATAATACATTTTAAATGACATTCAAATATTATCCCACAATATAAAGGTTGTTGGCATATTTTGCTCAAAGCGTCTCAAAAAATGTGTCCCCATAGAGATATATCATAATAAATGGCACAAAATAATTTTATTAAATCCTTTTAAATAGAGGTGCCATATTTAAAGTTAAGTAAATAATGATCTTTTTAAATTATAATTGGTCTTGATATATTATATATGCTATTAAGACAATTTAAATTAGGTGTCATAAGAAAAATGCAAATTGAGGCGCTTTTATTGTAAGTATCTCAATATCAAGATTGTTGGGACAGTTTACTATAAGTTTCCCAAAAATGTGTTCCTAGAAACGTTTTTTTCTTATAGTGAATTGATTTTAGTCGATCTTGAGCAGGTTGTACCTACACTCTAGGCTTTCAAAGCAGGGCGTATATAGTTTTCATATTCATTTAGTATATATCTTATATTATTAACATATATATGCGCATGCGCGCGCGCGCGCACACACACACACATATATATATATTAGTAATGTATTTGTATATATATCACTATACAATACTATTATACTATATTATTTATATATTATATTGCTTTCTAAACAAAAAGCCAAAAAAAAAAAAGGTTTTTCAATCATTTTATTAAATTGGAAATTTGGAGCTTGAGCTAAGTTTAAACCTAAAGTAAAAATATTCAAGTTTAATCTATTTGAGTTGAGCTCAAGTTTTCATTAGAGTTGAGCTTGAGTTAAAAATTAAGTTCAAGTTGAAACTCGAGTCTAGTATACATGCTTTTAGCTTGTGTCTGAAATATTCGCTCGGAGCATTTCTACTTTGGTTCTAAATAATATAACTTTCACTGTTAGAATACATATTCTTAAATAACAAATCAATCTATTCTAAATTTAGTTTATGTGACAAATTTTGTTTATAATAAATTCGTTAATAAATGCCTGGTCCCTGATCATTGTTTCTTTAATTTTGTTTACAATGAATTATATCATCACTAATGCATCATAGATATCTAAACTCTGTGACATCTTTTCATAACAAATTTTTTATTAATGAAAGGGGTACTTTGTTGAAGTGTTTATACATTATGTTTGAATTTATTTCTTCTGTTTTTCTTGTTTTTTGGGGTCAATATTGTTATAGAATTAATTAATGGGAAACCAAAATATGTGATGGTATGGAATATAGTGAATTTGTTAGGGCAAACATCGAAATGTGTGGTGTGAATGAAGGGCCAAAATATTAGCAAGAAGGAATGATAGAATGGTCAAGAAGAATCTCATGCCTCCAACCCCAACCCCACCACCATTTTTACTCCTTTTCAGGTTGATCTTTTGTTCATATTTGGACACCATCAAATTGCGATTCTAAAAAGATTTAGAGAGAGAGAGAGAGAGAGAAAGAGATGGAAAGAGAGACAAGAAATGACTGACTGAAAACGTGAAGGTTGGACCCAATTGTGTACCTTCCCCCCGCCAGCCTGAATTTGTCTCACCTTCATTTTCATTCGCCTTCCCAAATCCGGGTTTCCCTTGTGCTCTGCCATAATTCTTAATTCTTATGGCCTAAATACAATTTAATGATTTATACACTCAACTTATCCAAGTCTAAAAGAAGAATATATATATATATATATATATATATAATAATAATAATAATTAATTTAAACACCCAAAACAATGTCCCCTTATTAAAATACAAGTAATATTGAAGAAATTTAATTATAAAATATCACAAATTAATATTCTCCAAATATCACAAATTAATATATATATATATATATTCTTCTTCTTCCCCACACCCCTTCTAAAACCCCACTGCCACTGCCGCCGCCCCTCCCTATGAAAAAATTCAAACCCAAACCTGGTTTGATCGAACCTAACAAATCATATAGCAACTATATAGCAAGTGTATTGCACTTGCCAAGTGATTGGTCACTCTCCCTAAATTTTCGACCATACATAGGGTAAGTGTAAAACATTCCGCCACATAATTAACACTGATTCGATTGAGTCGGGTCTGGACTAGAATTTCCCCTACCTATGTGGTCCTCCCTTGTAACTACGATTCCTTTACTGCTTTGGGATGGCTTTGTAAAATAAAAATGATTCCTTTAATAACTATTTTGCGATAGGAATCATGCTAGATAATTCAGAGTAACTTTAAGTAGCAAGTTCTAAATATAAAGTGATTTATTAAAGAATGTGCTCCACGACGTGAAATAACTTTATTAATAGAGTAAATACGTATTACTACATTCGTTTCATAGTATTAATTTTTTTGACATTTTTTTTTGGTTTCAAATTAAATATCTATCATTTTATAAAAACAAGACAAGAAGACAATGTTTAATGTATTTTTTTCAAATTTATCATCGCATGAATAACATTGATTATAGCCTATTTAATTCAACATTTAATGCATCAATTATCAACATACCACATATAGTTCACAACTTTCGCAACTCGCTGCATTATTTGTACTCACAATATAAATATATAATACTAAATAAAAAGATTTGCGAAAGTGGTGTTACTATATATGAGAAAGAGACCAAACTCGTGTTGCTAAATGTAACCAAATTAATTTGTTGATTACCATTATCGGGATTGGAAACTTTAATCTGAGTGCTGAATAAAGAATAAACACATAATATGACCTTTATGCGCGTCTATTATACGTAACTTTATATAAAAACAAAAACCGCCAATTTAATCCTTAAATCAACGAAAATAAGATTAAAAATTTAAAACAATGACATATATAGATGGCCATGGGAGACAATACTATATTCTACAAATTAATTTGACTAGTGTAGCATCAGTGATCAGAACCCTAGTAGGTCAAGATCCTAAATAAGTCACTTCACCCTCTAAACACCTCCACCACCTAATTCTAAATTTGGTGACCTTTCTCATGGGGACTCTCTCTCTCTCTCTCTCTCTCTCTCTCTCTACGTACCTATTTCCAAGACAACCATACATGTCTACTCCTGTCAACATATATAGTACGCATTCATTTCAGGGTAATCTTTTCCCCACATTGCACCACCCTTTCTCATCAATTCTTTAATGGAATGAATTCGAAAAATTGGTAAGGAGTTGCATGATAAACAGGGCCATTCATGCCCCCATCACATTCATCCTCCTCCTCCTCCTCGTCTTCTAGGCGGTGGTGGCGGCAGCCCCGGCCACTCTGGAGAGGGAACAACTGGAGAGTCTGCGCCGCCTCGTCTGCGCCACCACCGTCGCCATCGTGAGCAAAATGGTCAATATGATATTGAGGATCAACATTGTAGGGTTTGAAGAGGGTGGCGTTGATGATGAAATTATCTTGAGGAGCCTTTGAGGGGGTTTCGATTAACGTTAACGTTCCAAGGGTGGTAGATGAGTTTAATGGGGCAGAATTGGAATTAGAGAAGGAGGGGTTGTTTATTATGAGGTGGTTGTTGTTTGGAGACAAATGCATCGTCTGCCACGTGGCATTCCTCCTCTGTTGTTGTAGTAACACCTCTGATGATGATGTATCATGATCGTCCTGATCCTGATCCTGATCGAACTGTACCCATCCGTCTGCTGCTTTGCGCTCAGCTGCACCTGATCCTGCCTTCCCTGATGCAGATGCTGCCCCTTGTGTACGTATACCTCTCTGATAACGTAATTAAATGCATGCAAACACTATGTAAGGATTAATTACCAAACACTTACATAATCCAATTACACCTCTAATAAGTATTTATTATTGCACTTATCAATTATATCTCATTAATTTATAATTATGATTGTTGTGTGATTAAGTTTGATTGTGTGAAATGGGGTTTGTAGAAAAACATTGCAAGAATTGCAAAATGTAACGACTAAGGTGCACAAATCCCGAAAACCCTAAGCTAGCAATGTTTCATAACAACAGCAGCCCCGACAGAAAGGAAGATATGCAGCTTTTGGACCCTTTTCATTTCCCAACAAACAATTAGCTTTTTATATATACATATTACTTTCTCCATATTATAATAGTTGACGCTTTAAATTTTTTTTTTTTTTTTTATAATATGTGTCGTTTATACATATCAAGAAGGAATTTATTAATTTTTTCCTAATATACCTTTAGAAGAGTGAGACTTATTGACGAGAGAAATTAATAGCTTAATAATTTATATTTAATGTCGATTCTGGGATTCTAATAGGTGCCTTTACTTGTTTGGAAGATATGTTTTATGGATTCGATTTAAAAGAATTTGAAAGGAGAGTAGTAGTGTAGTGTCGTTAAATAATCTAAGTGACGCCAGTATCCTGATAGAAACACAAAGAAAAACAAAGAGGCAAAAGCAAACAACTGTACCTGATCTGCATTAACTGTACTAGAGTTCGTAGGAGATGCCCAGTTCTTAGTCTGTTCACCTTCAAATGCTGTCCTATTTGCCCCTACACACACACACACACAAAACAAACGACAATACACCTTTACAACTCGTGAACCCCAGCAATCGGAATGTAAACATCATCTACCGTTTTTGTGTGTGTGACAGAGAGATAGAGAGAGATCGGGGAGGCAATATATATTGTCTAGTGTGTGTATCTAACAACTCTTTCTAATCTTGTGACTTTCATAAATTTATACTTAATATACAAAGACATGTAATAATGTAATTGTTAAATTACCTGGTCCTGTTAGTTCTCTCTTGTCGCCGTTTACGGTGTGATTGTAATAGGGCGGAGGCTTTTGTTGTTCGTCGAGCTGGCGGCGTCGTTTCTGGCGTTCTCTGGCCTTGTGATTTTGGAACCAGTAAAAGACGTTCTTGCCCTCAATCTTGCCGTAGCGGCGGAGCTGATGCGGTGATGTGCTGGATTTGCTCGGCGGAGGGGGTTCGCGTGCCGCATCGGTACAATTCTTCAAGGGTTTGGAGCTGTTCGGGAGTCGGGTTCCACCGCGAACTCACCACCACCTGCTGCGTGCTCAGCTCCCTCTTGTTGTGCTCCGCCATTGCTGCTGAAACTAGCCCCATCAAAAAACATCTTCTTCATTCATGCATATATATGTATATATGTGTGTGTGTGTGTACATGCGTGAACAGAACAAAAATCAAACTACAAAAAGAGTGGAAGTTATGGAAAACTTGCCAAGATGGTGATTTAGGGCAAGAAGATCAGTGCCATGGATACGGGCTAAACAAGGCGGGCTTGCGGCAGCGACGGCAGTGGCGGGTCTGGGTATGAGGGGGCGGATCTTCCGGCCAGTGAAGGGGTCTTGAATGCCGTTGAAGTCTCCAGCGTCATTATATCCCATCATCCACATCATTTGATGTTGTTATGTAAAATATATGGCTCTTATGACTAGGGTTTCTAGGGGAATTGTGAGTTGAAGAGCTAAAATATTTGTGCAACGAAGGGACTAAGGGGTGTGTGTGTGTGTGTGTGTGTGTGTTTTTTTTTTCTTGTGAGATGAAAACAATATTTGCTTCAATTCAAGTTGCTAAGAAGCAAAGAATCCATATATGATGAATTGATTAATAATGACCTTAGAAGAAAAAAGGGTTATGAATTAATGGGCAAATATGAGTAAAAAATGTGCAAAAACATTGGGAATAGGGTAATTAAGAAGAAGACGTGGGCAAATTATGAGTTGAGAGATAGAAAGAGATGGAACAATGGAGACAGAAAAGAAAGAGAAAGAAAGAAGGAAACGAGGTGCTAGTTGAAATTGAAACAAAGTGAGGTTGACTGGGCTATATGGTGAGTAGGGGGGGTGGGGATAGGGGGGCAGTAGCAGTCACAAATCACAAGTATTTCGACTTTTACAGTTTGAGTAAGGGTGAAGGAATTATATGGAACGAGAGAAATTAATATATAACCAAGAAAAAGAATTTCTCTCTCTCTCTCTCTCTCTCGGGTGGGAGCGTGGAATTCTGGAGGGGATTGAGTTATCGGTAGACGTGAAGGGAGAGAGACGTGACGATGATGAGGGTTATCATAAGCCTCATCACCCTCCCTTGTTTCTTACAACCTCATTTATTGTTCTTCTGCACTCCTGTCCCGTGCTTTTCACACTTATTCTCAATCCGAACTGCCCCTGTTTCTTTCTCTCTCTTCTTCCACCCCTTTTCTTCTCTCTCTCTCTCTCTCTCCATTCCACATCTCTTCTCTGTGCTCCAATTGTAGCAGAAGTACCTTAACATTAACTTGTTAATTTTACCCCCAACGATGCTGATGGGTCATTGTATATCATTCGTACAAGGGATCCTTTTTCTAAACGGGGCATTACTTACATATTTGGATATGTTATTTACAGTAATTTTTAGATATTCATATTCAATGGTCGGATCAAGATCGGATTTAGGGGGTGTACATACAAAATATAGGCTGTCAAAAGTATAAATAATTTTATTTTATTATTATTATTATTAATTTTCAATTAGGAGATGTGCTTTTGACCAAATAGACATATGCTCCGCTTGTAAAGGCTTGGAAGTTGTCACGAAAGGTTTGAATCTTGGCAATATATATGCATGTGTATGTGGTGTGTGCGTGTATCATCATAAAAAAATAATTAAAATGACAATTAGAATAATTACTCAAACTTAACTATATATATATATATGTGGAAGTCAGCAAGTGCACGTACATTCCTTAGCTCTGTGTCACTACAAGAATCATTACTATAAAAAAAAATTGATTGGACACATAAATGTGTCATTTTTTCAAAAAATCTCAATAATATAGAATTATGGCATTTTCATAAAAAGAGTGACCCGAAATAATTTTGATCAAAAAATTTTGTGTGCTAAAATATATTCTAGAGACGTTATGAAATATCATCAAAAAATTTTAAAGCACTCAAATACATGACACTTTATTTAGTGTTGTATACTCAAAAGTATCACAACATCCACTCATAGTAACATTCTTAATTTGGTGTCTTAATTCACCCTTTTTGTAGTAATGATGTATCACTTTTAATGACAAATCAATATATTAAAAATTTAGCTTCTGTAATGCATTTCGTTCATAACAAAATTGTTAGTAGATATCTTGTTAGTAATTATTTCTTTAGTTTTATTTATATTGAATTTGTCATTAATCAATTACAAATATCTTAAATTTGTGATATGATCTCTCCATTAAAAATTTCAATCAATTCATTATAAATTTAGGTTTGTAATGGAGAACGCCTATAATAAATAGGTTGGTAATTGACTTGCCATTAATTATTTTTTTTAATTCTTTGAAATCTTCCATTAATCCATCACAAATATCCTTATATTTGTAACATGATTTCTTCATCACAAATTTCTCATCAGTAAAGCGGGTGCTTGCTTGTAGTGTGTGGCTCTCCATCATTGTTCCTCTTGTATATATATCATGTACACTCACTGGCGGAGGTACGTGTATGTGAAGGGGTGCAAATGACCCCCCTCACTTTGTCAAAGTCCCATTATGCATACAAAAATTTGTATTGGTACGGAGGAAAATATACAAATAGTGGGATTGATTGACCCCACTAACAAAATTATAAATTTAAAAAGAAAGGGGTCATAAGGTAAAAGAAAAAAATGTAGACAAATTAATTTGAAATTTTCATTTAGTTTTAAAATAGTTAAAAAAAAAAAAACCCATGATAAGAACTAAAACAAAACTATATATGAGCATATATTTGTATCCATTATTAATATAGTATTTTAAAAGTTCAATTTCTCTTCTTATCTATAAATACGTCGCACTATATGTCACATAAACAATGAGTGGAATTAATTAATTTATTTAAGTTATTCTAACCTACAAAATTTGATGGGCCTCCAAGAAAAAAAAGTAATATACAGTTGTTTTAATTTTAGTTGATTTTTAATAGGTTAATTTATTGAATTGTGAACAACTCTAACATACTAAAAGAATACAAATTTTGATAGATTTTCAATCAAAAATAATATAATCGAAAGCACTATCGACATTTTTCAAAGAATTTATCGTCTAAAATTTCCGACGATTGGACTTACTGAAAGGGAAACGATGGTTGACGACTGATCGGTTAATGAATATTGACCCCATTGAATAAAAATTTTGACTACGCCACTGTATACACCACTACAGGAAAAAATAGTGATGATATATTAAGTAAAGTTACGAAAAGTTATTATTTTCTTCATTTTTCTTGGTTGATTATTGTTCCTCCATCACGCGGCATCGCGCAATGATTGCACAGTCTCCGATCCTTTTTCTCAAATTTTTGTTTCACAAAATTGTTCTCCAATCTCATAGGCAATTCAACCATATGTTTTATTCAATGAGTCATCTAAATTTCATAAAGTAATTTTATTTGTATGATTGAATGAATATAAGTGTGAGCCCCCCCCCCCCCACCCCAAGTTTTGAATAGTAATGTGTTAGGTGGGGGGGGTGGGGGGTGGGGGGGATTGTTGGGGTATTTTTGAAAGAAAAAACATATATTATTTTTTGTCGTAAAATATAAATATTATTTTTTGGCATTATTTTCATGATAAGATCATTTTTAATTTACATTTTATATGTTTAATTCGCATTCATCTATTTCTTTCCATATATTATATTTGAGATAATTGCAATTTATGTCCTTTAAGTTTAGTCTATTTTCGATTTTTGCTCTCTTCGTTTCAAATTTTTTAATTTTGTCTTCTCCTATTATCAATGTTTCGATTGTCGTCCGATTTTGGACATAACTTCTCGTCGGTGATGTTGTGGCGATTTTCTGACCGCAAATTGCGATTTTTCAGGTCATCACCATAAATGACCAGAAAAATCACCACATCATCACCGGCGAGAAGTTATGTCCAAAATCGGACGACAATCAAAACATTGATAATAGGAGAGAACAAAATTGAAAAAAATTATAAACGGAAAGGGCAAAATTGATAAAATTGAAATGGGGAAGGCAAAATCAAAAAAATCCTAAATGTAGAGGACAAAAAGCAATTATCCCTATTATATTTTTATATCATATATAAAATTTCAAATATTAATTTTTCATATATTAAATTTTTATGTATATGATTAATATTTTTTAATTTTTTATATCATGTCATCAGTGAAAAAACCAACTCAAATTATTCATTCAACACATCATCACAAGAATTGCTAACTAATTTTTTTCACTCGACACATTAGTAAAATTGACCGGAAATGCCCTTTTTTGTGGTCGGTGGGACACAATGTGCCCAGAGCTTCATTCCTACAATATCAATTTTGAATTTAATTTTACTACAAAACTCAATGTAGACGGACCTGGTTCCTATGAGCCCAAAAACATGAAAATTTTCTCGTGGGAAGCTAGTCCTTAAGTTTGTGCGGCTTAAATTCAAATGACTTTAACAAAAATTGTAGTTATAAAGTGATTGATACTGCAATCCCAAGGGAGGGTTTATTTTTTTGGGGTTGCGAAAGATTCCTATTTATGACATAAACAATCTTGTTTTGTCCAGTCGACACATACAACATGGTAATGGTAGTTTTGTTTTTCATGCCCATCTTATTATTATTATTATTATTATTATTGTCCTTTGATATAAACACCGTTACGTGCTATCACAATTGCCGTGTCCTCCCTTTTTGGAATCTTCTCTGCATATATCCATTCTCATTTCGCCCTCTCTGTCCATATCCCCCCACCCCAGACACACACACACACACAAACACACATCTATACATATATATGTATTTGCATGTATATGTGTGTGTATATGCATGCTTGCCCATTATGATGAAATCATTTTCATATAAGATCCAAAATTTGTATGTATTTGTATATGTATGTATTTTGTGTCTTGAGTTTAGTGTAGGTCTGTCCTATTCGATGTGCCTGTAGTTGCATTGTTACTTAAACTAGTCCTTTGTAGGCTAAGCTCTGTTCCCAAATTATAATATGTATTTCTCTCTCCCTCTCTCTCTCTCTCTCTCTCTTTATATATGTATATATACATATATATATATATATATGTCTCTGCAGAAAAACTGCAATAATACTGTTAATGTTTATAAAGTGTAAATTCGCGGGCTGGGCCGGGGATGGCTGCCGACAATTTCTTTACGATCGTGTTCTCAATCAACTGTTCATTTGGAGGTAAGAGTACTGTATAAGCTTCTAAAAGCTCAGTTAACCAGGAAATTCTTACCCGAATCGAACTTGGTCATATCGAGGTTAATTACATGGCGAATATTTTATACTTGTTATGTAATTGGTGTACAATTTAAAGAAAGTAAACAATCACATAACAAATGTATTAACACTTACTATATATTTGATTGGGTGTGACTAAATAGGGTTTAGGCAAGAATTTTTCCTGTTAACCTACAAATGCTACGTACAAATAAGGAAGATCGTCTTTTAAATTTATATCGAATTAAAATTAATATATATATATATATATTTAAAAATAAATTTTATTCTCTTAAATTATGTAAATCAATACTTTTATTGTTTTATAAAAATTTGACATCGTTCCTAACAAAGAATCGTGGGTCTATCTAAAAAAGAGTCACATCATTAATTAAATTCACTAGCAGTCAATTAATTATGGTGGACCGCTACATTTTTAATTTATCTGATCAAAGCATCGAGCAGAACCTACTAGACTAATTTTGAAGAGTGATGGAAATTTCGTCTTCAAACCAAGGGGCAAGTACTAGAAGTCTAAAACTAAACGAGTCCAATATTGTGTTTTTTGATCTAGTCCAAAATCGATTTCATCGAATCAGTATTGATCACGTGACGAGTATATTAATTATATTTATCATGCGAATGGTATATAACTGAGGGAGAGTAACATAATTACTTGACAAGTATAATATTCTTATTATATAATTTGTTGGGTTCGATCAAACTAATTTCGAGTAAGAAATATTTTTCATATTGTGATAATGGAATTTTAACCTAAGTTAATACATACTAAATATAATGAAACTAATTAACCGACTCATAAGTACTCAGCCACTATAAAAGATTCCCATGGAGTTATATAGCCCACATTGTTGACAGAGGGTTATAACTTTACGGAAACATGTTTCATACGGGGACCAACAAAGTGCATGAACAAACATAAATTACATCGAGTACACTTTCAGAACAAAATAAATAAAAAATAAAGAAAAGTCATGTCCTACATGAATGGTCTTGTCTTGAGTTAATGGTATATTTCGGACATAAACAAATTATATTGTTATAATTATATAACTGTATAGGGTGTCCTAATGCTCTATGTACATTAGGGCTCCTTGTCGATTGTATATATGCGGTACCCTAAAATACGTACGAGGGAGTCCTGTGTTGAACTATACGAGTCATTGTGGTATTAAATAGTTGTCTCCTACGTACTTTTGCATGACAACTATTGTCGTACACAATGACGGAGTGAAATATTTTTATCGATTAAAGAGATATGTTTTAACATTTTTAAAACAATGCATGTACATTTTAGTTGGATATAAATTTTAGACGGCAAAGGGAAGCGCATCCTTGAACCCCTCTTGGTTTCGTCGTTGGTCGTAGACTACTACAGTTCCTTTTTTTTTTTGTGGCAATTTATTGTTGTTGAACTACGAGGAGGCGTTTATTATTTGGTCATTTTTTTGATAAATATATTTTGGCTAAGCTAATGCCTTTGATACAAAGAAATTTCACTTAATTCCATATATTATTATTATTATTATTATTCATTTCATTTAGTCATATATGAAGTGGTCCAATTGGTGAAATTATGTTAATGAATGAAATGGACCAAAATGTCTAAATTTAAATATTCATTAAAGGCCATGTGTTATAAGATACGTACATAAAGACACTTGCTCACGTGCGCCTGGCCATGAAAGAAAAATAAAAATTAATTACAGGGCATTACAGTCATAACCGAAAGGGTTAATAATTACATTGACAAGTGTTACGGTACTTATTATATTATTTATTTTTTATATATATACAATCAATTTGAAACACCCAACAAATTTCAATTAAAACACCACACACACACACACATACACACACACTCACTTAAAAGAAAATAAGAGACGACAAGATGGTTCGAACTTTCGAATTCCCATTACTGAGCTGGCTATTATATGATTTGTTTAGTGCACCAAAATCAAATTCGGACAAGAATTTTTCCCGTGAAAGCAATTTTACGTGTGATACTTCTCTCTCCTTGTTCTCTGTCACTTAGGTATGCTTATTTTCTAAAATAAAATATCGAGTCAATACATGAGCTCAATAAACCTTGGTTTAAAATTCACTAAACTCAATCACATTCTGTGTTTTAATACATTCAAACATGAAATACAATCAAAATATTTCTTGAGAAACATTTTGTCAAATGAATATTAACATAGTCACGTAAGAGAGAGTTTTTGGTTGTGGGCTTGAACTTAAACCTGTTGGAATTAATTTTTACACTGATATTTGGTCAAATTGCTTGCCCATAAAATTGGGCACTCCAATTCCAATCCAAAAGATTTTTATGCATGATGTTGGGCTACAAACTGCGAACATGCAAGATTCAGTAAAGATTCAGAAAATTTTAGTCCGAACCCGATTCCATCAAGTTAGTGTTGATTATGGGGGCAAGTGTAATAGTACATATTTTTGAGAAAATGATCAATTATATGATAAGTGCATTATATTCGGCCAAACCTGAGCCCGACAAGAATTTGGCAGATATCTTTGGATGCACAATGTCACCTCGAATAAAATAATATAAGTGATTGCAAGTTGAAATCTCACGTTACAGAGGGACTAATTTGAGGATTGGCTTCATAGAAAATTTTCCAAGCAAGCGGTCGGTTTGTAGGCCATTTTTCAGGTCTTGAGCTAATTCTTTTTTCCTCATGTGCAAACTGTCCTTGTCTGGATGAGAGAGAGAGAGAGAGAGAGAGAGACGATTCTCATATAAATGGTCCACACGCAATGTGAAATCTTACCCAGAAGAAATATCAGGAACTCCTTGTCCTTTTTAGCCCTATTTTATATGGTTGTAATGAATAACTAAAACAAAATTAAAATCCATGACCCAATTTCCTCATATACACAATTATTATTATTTGTTAGCATAACACACACGATCAATTATCATAAATTTCAAATTTTGCAGAGAATAGAGTAGTGAAAGATACTCCAATGACTTATCTATCTAATTTGAAGATGCCTAGAGATCCTGCTTCAGTGGCAAAACTTCAGTACTGCTACTTCAATTCTTGTACTGGCTTCAAGAAAATCACTCATCTCACCATTTTCTCATCATCTCAATCCTATCCTAATATAGTTATTTCATTGGCTAGTTCAAGCAATAATTTGACACAAAATTCTTTCAGAAATGGGAAAATTCATCAAAAAGGTAAGATCTCTGTTTCCGAGGACGAAACCCTTGTGTCGATCATGGTCAAGAAGCCTTTTTCGAAGAAAATGATCTTCGGGTCCAAGAAATTCAGGAGCATAATCTTGCTGAATGTCATCACCATCATCTATGGTATGTATGCTTTTTAGCTCCAAGAAATTTATGCGTTCTGTTTTCACTGATCACTTGATTTAGTAGGGTCGTTTCTGTTATTACTTATGGTATTGCACAGTTATCATGATACGTTTTGCCAAAAAACTAAGTTACTTGCATGTTCATTTCACCCTGTTTATGTTTCAGCAAGCAACATTGCTGTCATAAAAGACGTTGAAGCCTTCACTGATCCAGCATACTTCTCTGCTATCCGGTTTGCCGTGTCGACCATACCGTTCTTACC
Source organism: Petrea volubilis (assembly GCA_026212405.1). Taxonomy (NCBI): domain Eukaryota; kingdom Viridiplantae; phylum Streptophyta; class Magnoliopsida; order Lamiales; family Verbenaceae; genus Petrea; species Petrea volubilis. Next base: position 23,332,816 of record CM047876.1, on the reverse strand, counting down.
ATTCCTATTCCGGGCGAGGAACGATGTTCAGACGCGTAATTCAGGATTAGAGTTGGGGTTATGGGTGAGTTTAGGCTACCTAAGCGAGGCACTTGGGCTGCTCACATCTGATGCCGGTCGTGCTTCGTTTATTTCCTTGTTTACAGTAAGCCCCTAAGCAATGCTCTCTTGATAATCAATGTTCTTAGGACAAAAAAGTGAGCATATAACGAGGTTGCTGCACGAATGGATAGGTTGTAGTGATTCCACTGCTTGAAAGCATGTTAGGAGAGATTGTACCAGCACGAACTTGGTTTGGTATACTCATGTCTGTTTTGGGGATTTCTATGCTCGAATGTAGTGGATCACCTCCAAATGTAAGTATATAAAATCCCATTACATACAACAAACTAACTTTAGTATTATTCTTTGTGTGCCTAATGCATATTTTTGTTCAGATTGGGGACCTTTTCAACTTTCTGAGTGCAATATTCTTCGGCATTCACACGCTCCGCACAGAACATATCTCAAGGACAACGAGGAAGGAGAATCTGTTGGCACTTCTCGGATACGAGGTTTGTTTTTCCTCTTGCATCAGACCAGCAATATCTGTATGGTTTGGATATCCACTTCATTGAATATTGATAACATTGCTTTGAATTGTAGGTCAGTGTTGTTGCTGCTCTGTCCACGATATGGTGTCTAATGGGAGCGAATCCAGATGGCATCCAAGAGGGCGACGGGTTATCTTGGACGTGGGCTGTGTTCTGGGATTGGATACTCGCGTTTCCATGGATTCCGGCACTTTATACCGGTGTATTCTCAACCGGGTTGTGCTTGTGGGGAGAGGTGTGTGTATATATATATATATATTATATAGAATCTTATATAATTCAATGTCAAGTCCAGACTATCCATGCAGATTATATCATGGATAAAACATCTCCGTGCAGATTGCTGCCATGCGCGATGTCTCAGCAACAGAAACTGCTGTAATCTACGGGCTGGAGCCGCTGTGGGGTGCCGGTTTTGCATGGTTCCTTCTCGGCGAGAGGTGGGGACTTGCTGGATGGATTGGGGCTGCTCTCATATTGGGTAAATATATTTTGACATGATGTCAGATTTTTTCCATGTTTGCTTAAACATAACACTTTACATTCCTAACAAAACATGGTTCCAGGTGGAAGCCTAACCGTGCAGATGTTTGGAGCTTCTTCATCCGGTGAATCGGGGGAGGCCGGGGAGAGCAAAAAGGAAGACAAAGCGCTTATGGCGCCAAATAAGAAGTTTCTTGAGAAGACACTGTCTGCATCTCCAGTGATGGTGAGATCCATGAGTAATGTCATGGACAGATTTCACAAGTAACAGCTACCCCCGAGCTCGCTTGGTGAACGCAAAAGTATGAAACCGTACATTTGTATGTATATACTTTCCAGTTTCCCGTACGTGGGGATTTTGAAGCTGTCGTATACGTGTACAGTTAGAGACTACAAATAGCTGGCTTGTAAACTTCAACCAAAGCCAAATACGTTTTAAAAACTTAGAAAATAACAACATTTTACACGCATACAAATCAGTCATTGGTCACAAGACGAAAGGTGAACAAACAGTAAATTGTTGTTCATATCAAGATACAAACACATCAGACATCTCATCTTTGGCCAGTCGTTCATAACCAAATTTACTGCACACAAGTGCAAATTATTGACTCGATACACAAGTAACGAAAATAACAACGCAAGGGGCGCATCGGGAACTTAGTTTTTCTTGGCAATGAACAAACCCCACCTCTGCTCTCCAGATGAACTCCTTACAAGCTTGGCCTTCCACCCTCCGACTATGTCATTATAGTCTTCCTGCACATACATGAAAGAAATCAACATCAGTAGTGTCACACACGCACGCACACAAAAAGGCAAGAGAGAGAGAGAAATGAAAGAGAATGCTATTGCTGTATTGGAGGATACAGAAAAATATAGCCGTACCTCAGAGAAGTCCCTTATAAATGTTTCCTTATCCTTCTCAACTTCGTCCAGTTCCTTCTTAAGAACTTTGATGAACTGCAAAGCAAGAAGCCCCATTATTATTAGCTAACATGTAATTGTAGCTCCACATGAAAGAAGTAGGCCGAAATGCACCTGATCAGTTCGATCCTCAGCAATAACTTCATCAAAACCGGCGTCACGAAGCATCTGCAAACACACAAACTCAAACAATTACCTCAGGAATGGCAAACAATAGGCTGTGACAGTTGCAACACTCTCTGCTATAACAAAATTGATCAAAAGTCAATCAAAAAATTGATCAAAAGTCAATCAAAACTAACAACAGAGCAATTTAGGAAGTGGATAGAAACTGGATGATGACGTCTTATAACTTTGTGTAATGACTGGCAAAACAGGATAACTGTGAAGTGGAGATATGTCAGAAGTGAGGTGTGTGTAATTTTTGAAACCAAGATTGGAGATTTATGTAATTGCATATTGTGGTTATGTCAATGATTAATATGTAATAATTTATTAATTATATTATGCATGCAGAGAGTGAGTATCTCTGTTTTCAAGACATACCTGGCCATAAGCCTTAACATCATGTAGATCATAACCCCTTTGCTTGATATACTCAGCAAAGTCAGCAGATGGGGTGCCAGCATTCCTGCAGTAGTCACTTATCAGCACCTTGCCACCCGGCTTCAGCCACTTGTAGAATGACCGGAAGAGCGCAGGCTTGTCCTGAAAATAAGAAAGTTTGCATATTACAAGTTGTAGCTAATAATGTTTTATGTGATGCCCAAATAATTGTACTGGGATGTGAGAATTTTTTAAGCTAGAAAATTACTTGAATGTGAAGGATTGTGTCACGGCTATAGATGATATCAAAGGTGGCATCAGGATATTCTTTCTTGGTACAGTCGGCAACTTCAAACTCGACAGCACACTTGAGACCAATTGCTTGCTCAAGTGCAAAAGAAATCATATTGACTGAGAGGTCAATGCCAACGACGTGAACATCATATTTGTCAGCCATGTAGAAATCACCTCCTCCAATGCCACACCCAACATCCAAGACTTTCTGGCCAGGCTGGAGGTCCAGTTTAGCTACAAACTCTCTAGTTGTATCTGCGCATAATCAGAATGCAATTTAATGACTCGTGGAGTAGAAAACCGTAAATTCAGGACAATTTTTGTCAAGATACAATTGCGACAAAACATACCTATTCCTCCAGTGCTCACAAATCCCTCTCCAAAGACACGCTCATAACGCAATATGCCACTACATTTGTATTGGACAGTATCTAAGAATTTCTGGAATCCCCTGTCATCGTCCGAACTAACCTTTTGCCAAATCCAGCAGATCTGCACAATACAAATAGTAAATGTACATCAAACAGGACACCATTTTGCTTTTCATTTATTTCTTCAATCGAAAGAGTGTTTGCAAGGACTTGTGTTTTTTTAAAGTGTTCGACTTTAAAGGATTTGGAAAAAGAGGTAATAGTAAAAGTAGGGAATGATTGAAAACAAAAGCTGCCAAGAGTTGATAAAAATTTACAAAATAACCTAGAAGTTGCTACTTTTTGCTTTTAGCTTTTTGAGCTCAAGAAAAGCAAAAGCAGACATGCAAACATGGTTCGACTGCTAAAAAAGAGCAAAAATAATCGACATATGCAGAAAAGCATCAATACTAGTAGTATTTGCACACCAATAGACATCTCCGTAACTACTTTTGATAGTTTAAATTTATCGTACTACCGGACTTTGTGAAAGGAAAAAACATATAGAAAAATTTCCATGCAAGTTACCTGATTTTGATTCTTTTTGTTTCTTACATAAGCTCCAATGCACTTGCAACCAATAAGAGAGAGTTCAAAAGAATTTCCATCATTGTCATGCATAAGGCATTCTTTAAACACCTGCAATGTTCGAATTGAGGAATCAAAATTAACTTACTAAGAAGTCCAAAAAGAATCATCAGGATTGAGAACGTATTAGTTCCCTAAAATTGATTATTACACAGTTAATTGATATTATAACGTAAATTTTAGAGAACTTTTCAAACTATTGTCGCATAATTGCATGTATAGATGATGTCATCCAAGTTTCTGAATAAATTTTCCAATTTTGATTAAATTTAGATGATAAAAAGGGGGGATTTGTAATTTTGACACTGAAAGGGGAAATTTGTATGATTACATACAGTTACGGGGGAGGTTGGTGACCCTGAAAAGATAGAAGGGGTATATATAAGACTAAAACCTTGGTATAAAATCTTGGTTCACGGTAATGAGTTGGGTTGCTCTTTCGCTTGTGGTCGCCAGACTGATGGAAACATGATTCTCTGAAAAATATGTAGCCACCAACTTTTAACCATTTAACCATTCTCTCAGCAAGATTCTCAACCTGCAAAACAATGGAACAATATAAAATTGTTAATCCCATGGTATAAGTAACTTCTAGAGAAAACAAGAAAAGAATCACATTTAACACAACAATAGAAAAATGGTTGGTCACAAATAGATTCAATCAGAAATTTTACCTCTTTGTCCGAGAGGTACATCAATAGCCAGTTTGAAAATATCATGTCCAAAGATCCTTCAGAAAAGTTCAAGTCGGGGGATGTCACATCAGCACAGATAAATTTAACATTTTTATGATGCCCATTGATAGTTTCATTCTGCAAAACAGAATCATCGGCTTTATATGCATAGTTAATGAAAACACATAAGATAAATGTCTCGATAGTAGGAAATGAACCTTCTTGATTACGCCGTCAATGAAGTCACAAGCTATAACTTGGCCAGCCTTTTTAGCTAATTCACCAGTAAAACGGCCAATTCCAGCTCCCAGTTCAAGGACTGACTTTCCTTCATATGGTGGAAGCAGAGACAGAACCTATGCAAATTTATGAGAAAGAGAGGTCATAAATATTATGATGTCCATGTTCAATAGAAAAAGAACAGATCAAAGAAAAAAATATATATAACCATTATATTACCTGTAATGTAAAATCTTTAAACTTATATACAGAAAAAAAATATATAAGAAATTGTACCATAGGAATGACAAAAGGGGGGAAAAACTAATAGACAGAATTTAAACGATAACTACTAAACTAGCATAACTAATAATACATATACATTTCCATTTTCCAGATATATATTATAGAATAGAGCATGGCACTAAAGAGAGGCATTCACTAGGGAGCTCCAAACTAATAACTATGACCAGAAAAATTAAAAAGCTCAGCTCTATGCAAGATCACAACGAAGAGTCCTCTCTACTTCGTCTGATGACAACTTCCGGGTGATTGATCAGTGATGTATTAGATAGACAGCCATAATGATATCAATTTATTGGACTTTGCCAGTTCATGAAATTCTTTTTCCAGAGTACAATTAGCTTTCATGACAACAGTTGCTTGTTGTCGTGATTACATATAAGATAGACCATTTTTTACTAGGAACAGAAATAATTAAACATCAATGAACATAATAAGAATGAGATCAATTATTGGTCCAGGTAAGCCAATTATTCCATCTTATATACACGCAACACATCCACAAGCCGAACAAAAAATAACATTGAAAAATAAAAAAGCAAAGAAACAAGTAAACCAATGATATTTGATGCAAAATTACATCATCATTTAAGCCCTTATATGAACTCCAAATTTAATACCTATAATCAATAATCAGAAGATTCAATCTTCACACAGTGGACGAAAAGTAACCAGGATATAACTTTAAGCTAAAAAAAAGGAAAAATGACACATCCTTGTGCAAAGAAAAGCTAAATAAAAAAAATAATTAAAAAAGTCTGCTTTTTTGTATTAACCAACATCAAAATCCAACAAAGAAAAAGGCAAAAGTACAGAGGATTTGAAAAGATCAAGTATTTATGCATCACTCTCAAAAAGAAAATTACAACTAAAATCATATGTCATATGCACCCCGAATGAACAAAAACTAGTAAATGAAACAAATATTTATAAATATCACAGCAGCATCAAAATATAATAAACTCATCATGTACATTTAAGAGAAGAACAAAATATTGAAAGCTACCTCAGGCCTCTCTTCTTTGTCAAGATCAGTTGCTTTGGAATCAAGCATCATGGCCTCCAAAGTCAGGTCAGCAGAATGCTCAGTCCAGTAACTCTTTTGAACCTCACGCTCTTGCTCTGCACATTTAAATAACAAACAGAACTATTCATAAAAAATAAAAATAAAAAAGAAAGAAAAAAGAAATAGCAAACAGTAAAAATGCTATTCTTTTAAAATAACAGAACAGATCCCATCTTTAGAATAACAAACATAACAAATACCATTATTTTCTTATTCAAGAAAATGCGTTAGTTACACTGAACCCCCCCCCCCCCCCAACACACACACACACACACAAAACAAACACCTAAACTATCGTTTCTCCCCTCGATCTTTCATTATTACAGTGAACTCCCATCCAACTTCCATCTTTTGACATATTCCCCTTCCATTGGGGTTTCTGTCAAAACATGACGATGCTCGTCAAAAGTTTTACGTATAATGATTATATTTTTTTTTTAAACCTAAGAGGGGATATAGTGGGTAGATATAATAAAATATTAATACCATACTATAGCCCTCCAAAAAGCAAATCAAGATCATTTTTTTTTTCACAAAAACAGTAGCCAATTCTAAAATTCTTGAATTCACTGTACCTGGAACGCCAGCCATGGTGAATGGACAATGAGAAACAGCAGTAAGATGGGCACGATCTTTTTGGTGATGTGGGCTTATTTGAAAGCAAAAAAAAAAAAAGGGAAATGGGGAAAGCTAAATTGGAAATCTCAGTGAAAGAAACTTAACAACCCTCAATGGCAATGCGGGATCTCGAGAATGTCCTGGATCTGCGATTGTATGATCTCCCCTTCTGCTGCATTAGCTGCGGGGTTATGGGCTAATCGATCGAGGGGTATTTATAGGAGAAAATCGTCGGAAAAAATCAAGAGATCTTCAGAAATGGTGTGTACTAGATGATGGTGGCCGATGGGGGTGTGGTTTGTGCGAAGAAGAGATAGTGGATGTGCGTGTTGTTAAAGATGGGGAAGCGGGGACGCGAGAGACGAGCCGGGAAAGGTTGGGTGGAGATCCGCAATGTGTGTGTTTGTTTTTGTGTGTGTGTGTGAGAGAGAGAGAGAGAGAGAGTGGGTCCTAGTGATGAATCACTGAATCTGGGTTGTATCAATGGGTCAGTTCCACGTGAAGTCGTGAACCCACTGAAGATTCCCTACTATTCCATTGGTGTTCTTTTTCTTTTCTTACTTTTTTACCCTTATTGTGTAAATGGACAATTTTTATAAAAACTTAAAAAAAAAAAATCAAGAAATCAGACAATAATTTGGTATCGTAAAAGTGTGAAACACAAATATGTTAGAATAATTTTCACTTTTTACAATTTTAATCTTGTGTTTGATGGGATTAAAGATGAGATTGGCCTAAGGCTTAGGATTAAAGATGGGATTAAATATACGCTCGGTGTAAATTTTACTTGTACACTAATATTAATATGTAATAAACTTTTAATGTCATATGTTTTAATACAGTAATTTAAAATTTTATATATATTAAAGCATCCTCCACTTACATCATTCCATGAACAAGATCATACCAAATACACACAATGAAAAATTACAGGTTTGGGCACTAAAAGTGGTGTTCACAATTTTTATTTATAATAGATTTACAAAGCCCAATCTATAACCACTTTTAGAGGGCGTTTGGCTAAGTTTATTTGAAATATTTTATAAACTCTTACATTTTATAAGATATTTTAGAAGCTTATAAGACATTAGATCTTATTTTAAAAATAATTTATTAAAGTGTTTGGATAAATAAGTTGAGTGTTAATTTATAAGACATTAGTAACGGCTATAACATGTTAGTAATAGCAATATTGTAATTAGTTTAGTTGAAAACAAAAGATATTGGTAGATCTTAAAAAATAAATAAGCCGCTCCTTACTTTTCTAAAATGAGCTTATAAGCTCCAAATATATTATGTTTAGAACTTGTAAGCCCATTCCCTTAAAATTTAGCCAAACATTCCACCACATCTTATAATCTCCAAAACCTCTTATAGAACATTTTGAGGGGCTTATTATAAGCTTAGCCAAACACCCTCTGTCAGCTATCACCACGCAAATACACGTGAAATTGAATTGGAAAAGAGACCTAATCTAACCACGCATTTAAATAACATAGTTAAATGTTTATTAGATTTTTTAAATGGATACAAGAGAAAATATGAAATATTATACATATACATATATATATATATATATATTGATTACGATAATAGAGAGAAGATAAAAAAAAATTAAGAGTTAAATTATACTTTGCCACCCAATTATGTGTATTTTTACATTTTGTAACTTCAATTTTTAAATATTACTAGTTGCTATCTAAAGTTTGTATCTTTTTATTGATTGTCACCTCATTGTATTTTCCGATTAAAAATCTTACCTAAAGTGGTATTTTCATGGGTTGTATTTTTTTTATTATCCTTCAAAGTAATATATAGGATGACATCAACTAATTATTTTAATTGTCCGTTTGAATAAGTTTAAAAAAATATATTTTCAAGTCTTGATTTTTATAATATAGTTTTTTATTTAAATCAATCGTTTTGTATATTGATGAATGATTAAGGTCTATTTGGATAGACTTAACAAAAGTATTTGTCAAGCCATATTTTTTATAATAGAACTCTAAAAAAATCAAATAATTTTGTATTTTGATGTACTCACTAAAATGCTTTAAAATTTATTTCTCTGTCAAATTACTTTGGATTGCTTTAAAAAAGAAGGAAGCTATCTTTGGGCTTCTTTTATGACTTACACTTTTTTAAAAAAAGGTGTAGCCATGCACAATTTTATTTTATATATATATATATATATATATTCAAAAAATAAATACTTTTATTTAAAAAATAATAATAATCTAAACAGATTATGGTTTGTTTGGTAGGGGAAAATGGGAGGAAGAGAAGGGGAAGAAAGAAAAATGAGAAGAAATAAATTCTTTTTCTTCGTATAGTTGCAGTGAAAAAGTGGGAAAAAATTAAAAAAGGCATGGGGGCCACCATTTTTTTTTTCATCCCAAAATTGGATGGAAAATGAAAGGAAAAAATTATTATTATTTTTTTATTATCTATTTTCATCTCATCTAAAACAAATTTTGTGGAAAATTAAAACTCATTCATTTTTTTGTCTTTCCTACTTATTTTCTTTTCTTTACCAAACACACTGTAAAATAAATAAAAAAGTATTTTTTATTTGAATCTATTTTAGATAACTTAAAAAAAAAAGTTATTTTTGGATTTTTCGGCTTTTGCCTTAAAAAAAACAACTATATATAATTTTTTAATTAAAATATTTCAAGAAATAAGTGTTTTTCGGAAAACAAAATCTACCAGAACGAACTCTAAATAAGGATGCGCTTTTCAAAGTATTTTTTTTTTAACTTAAGACATTTAAGAAAAAACAATAAATTTATTATCATGAAGAAATAGAAAAAACAATAAATTTAAGTGGAACGGAGTGGAAAATAAATTATTCTTGTAGTACTAGACAAAATTAAATATCTATAAATATATGAGACATGACGCGTGTACAACCAGGCACGTGACCTGGACCTGGACCTGGTTTGGTGGGTGTGCAGGTTTTTTGTCGCAAGTCCACACACGTAATTGTTCTGAATTATACAATTTTGTCCTATTATAAGAATACAAATATTATTAGTTTTAAATTAATAGATTCTCTGATATTTTCATTTATTGGTCTCAATTATTCAATTTTGCCCAATTATAGCATCAGCTAATAGGGGGGCTACAAATTATAACGTCAAAGATTCTCTATATCTCATGATAATTTTATTTTATTATTTTTCAGATCCATATCCGTATTTCATTATGGTCTCATTTCACAACTTTTTGTTAAGAATAATATAATTTTATAAAATATTTATTATTTTATCCTAGAATGGAAAAATATAATCGCTCTAATATAACTCGCACACATTGTGTACGAGTTATTATCTATTTATTATTTTTTAATACATAAACAGTGGCTCCTATACGCCATGTGCGAGTCACTATTTATATATTATTTTTTAATTCATGAACAGTAATTCATCTATATTGTGTACGAATTATTGTTCATATATTAAAAAAATAATATATAAATAGTAACTCGTGCATACCATAAACGAGTTACTGTTCCCGAATTAAAATATGAATGTGTCTCGTGCATGGTGTGTGTGAGTCATTACCATGTACGAGTCACTATTTATAGATTAAAAATATAATAAATGAACAATAATTCGTACACACCATAGAGTTATTGTTTTAAGATTAAAAAATAATATATAAATAGCGATACGAGTCATTGTTTATAGATTTAAAAAAAATGCACAGTAACTCGTACACACTATAGACAAATTATTGTTCCCAAATAAAATATATATATATAGATATATATATATATATATATATATGAATAGTTATTCGTACATGATGTGTGCGAGTTGTTATTCACAATTAAAAAAATAATAAATGCACAATAATCCGTACACTAGTGTGTACGAGTTATGCTAAAATGGTTACCAATTTCAATTTTAGAGTAGAATGATAAAAAATATACAAAACTATATTGTTTTAATAAAAAGTCCCTTATTTCAAGTTTCATAATTAAGGATTATTTAGTTTGGTGGTAAGAAATAGGCCTTATCGAATCTATTGCATATTAGTTTGTTATTTTTATTGTATAGTAATATGTTTCTCATATTATTTATTAATATTTTGAATCGATAATTGATTATGAGCTACAAAAATTGTATTTAATTTGGATTATTGATGCAACCATTTGAAATGTATTATTATTTTTCAGATCCATATCCGTATTTTATTATGATCTTATTTCACAAGTTTTCTTAAGAATAATATAATTTTATATAATATTTATCATTTAATCCTATAGTGGAAAAATGCGATCGTTTTAATATAACTCGCACGCATTGTGTACGAGTTATTGTCTATTTATTATTTTTTTAATACATAAATAGTGGTTCATTCACGCCATATACGAGTCACTGTTTCTATATTATTTTTTAATTCATGAACAATAATTCGTTTATACCGTGTACGAATTATTGTTCATATATTAAAAAAATAATATATAAATAGTAACTCATACATACCGTAAATGAGTTACTATTCTTGAATTAAAATATAAATGTGTCTCGTACATGGTGTGCATGAGTCACTACCATGTACGAGTCATTATTCATATATTAAAAACATAATAAATGAATAATAATTCATACACTACCATATATGAGTTCTTGTTTTTAGATTAAAAAATAATATATATGAATAGTGATACGCATCATTGTTTATAGATTAAAAAAATAATAAATGCACAGTAACTCGTACACACTATAGATAAATTATTGTTCCCAAATAATATATATATATGTATATAAATATATATATGTATATATATATGTATATATATATATATATGAATAGTGATTCGTACATGATGTGTGCGAGTTGTTATTCATAGATTAAAAATAATAATAATAAATGCACAATAATTCGTACGCAATGTGTACGAGTTATGCTAAATTGGTTACCAATTTCAATTTTAGGGTAGAATGATAAAAAAATATACAAAACTATATTGTTTTAATAAAAAGTCCCTTATTTCAAGTTCAATATATTTATATTTTCATAATTAAGGATTATTTAGTTTGATAGGTAAGAAATAGGCCTTAACGAATCTATTGCATATTAGTTTGTTCTTTTTATTGTATAGCAACATGTTTGTCATATTAATATTAATATTTTGAATCGATAATTGATTATGAGCTACAAAATTTGTATTTAATTTGAATTATTGATACAATCATTTGAAATGTATTATAACCATTTAATAAAAAAAAATGAGTTAGGTATATTATTTGTAATGTGTTATATATGGAACAGTGAAATTCAAAAAAAGAGAGAGATATACCCTTTTTATATATATCTATTAGATATTGCCCCATTTTCAGGTTTAATAATTGGTATTCATCTTGTCAGTCATTTGGGATTTTTCAGTATAAATTGCAATGACCAAAAAAATTGATTAACGCACCACAAATTACCAAAACTCATCGATTTAAAATGTCATTTTTATCAAAAACATCACTAGTAAAGTACGGGGCTTGTTCAATTTTATATTAATTGGGATTTTCTGGATGGTGATGACATAATGCAGTAGTAATTTGACAGGTATCATATGTCAATCAAATCTAATTTATTTTGTAATAAATTAAATAAAATTATAATGTGAACTTTAAACGTATGACATCGATATATTACTCAATACGATATATATGGGTGTAGCTAGCTAGCTAGTATTCTATCGCGTTGAGCATGAAATATCCTACACTCAGCATATTATTCCTGTTAGAAAAATAATAAAATTATTGTCGCTAAGGATACTACCCTACCCTATATATATAGCCTCAAAAAAGATAAAATTAAAATAGAAAACGTAACCTATTGCCGAGCTCTCTACCCCACCCGCATTTCTTTTTATTTTTATTTATTTATTTACTTTTTCGGAAGGGGGCAAAAAACATGTGTTTCTGTCTCTAAAAGTTATTTGTCACTTATTAGTAATGTTTTATTGTTAAAGGGGGGACCATTCAACTAAAGTCTCTCTCTCTCTCTAAGTACATTTAAAAATAGGATGAATTACACCCGCCATTTCTAAAGTATATTTTATTTATAAAAAAATATTTTAATTTATAAAAAATTATAATTATCCCCCTGAATTAAAGAAGTAATTACAAGTTACACCTAAAAAAATAAACATCCAAAATTATCCTTCTGAAAAATTATAATTATTCTCTTGAATTGAGGGATAATTACAAATTACACCCCCAGAAATTGAATAACTATTTTACCCTCAAGAGAGTTTTTTGTTATATTATAAATATTTAAATTTAAAAATATTATACATATTTAAATATTGTTTCAAAAAATTAAATGAATTATATAATATATGCAAGTAGTTATAAACATATACTTCAAATTATATAATTGTGATGTGTAAATTTATATGTAATAAATATAAATACATAAAAAGGTTTATAATATTACAAAATTTGCTTTTATAAATACAAAAAATTATTGATATTCCAATATTTCATAAAAAAAATACATATTATGTGATGCGGTCGAATCTTGGTTT
>CM047876.1:23287410-23319057 GCA_026212405.1 Petrea volubilis | reverse complement strand
TATTATGTGATGCGGTCGAATTTTGGTTCGTCCACGTGTCGGGGTATGGTGTACTCCGGGATAATCTTGTTGGTGGTCCACCTGCCAAAGAGGGAGGAACGCACGTGAAACTAGCCGATTTTGCCCCGGCGTAGGCTCTCCGACGCTCAAGTTAGTATTTTTGGAGTATTTAGAGAAGATGATGAATAGTAAAGTGTTATTTTCTTAGAAGAAATGCAAGATACGTCAGATACCTCATGTGGGAGAGCTTTTTGCCTATTTATAATGAGAGTGGGTCTTTGATTTGATGGAATTGATGGGGATTGACCATCTGATTTGACCCAGGGAGTACAAGTGGACATACTTTTTGTCATATCTTTAAGTCCAAAATGGCGGATGGAGCCCTACTCTCATTAATGGGGATTGACTTTTACATTAAATGCATATCTTGGGTATTTAATGCCTGAGATTGTACTTATAAGGGAACATTTAAACCACCTGCAACTTAAAGGGTCCACCTAACTTGTCAGGGCATATTTTGGTGGCTGGGGTTGTCTACGTCTGACAGAGTAGTTGGGCCCCCCTTAGCTGTTATATGGGCCGAGTACTCACTAAAGATCCAGCGGGCATGCCCTCGAATGGGACATCTTCCCTCGAGAACAACACACCCATTCGAAGACACACTTGGAAGCCCTTTTTTGATGGCATAGTATCTCATTCGAGGACAACTCACCAATTCGAGGGCAAATTTGGAAGCCCCATTTTGGTGGCTTAGAATCTCATTCGAGGACAACACACCCATTCAAGGGCATATTTGGAAGCCTCTCTTTGGTGGCTTACAACCTTTTTCGAGGACAACACATCAATTCGAGGGCACACTTGGAAGCCTCTCTTTGGTGGCTTACAACCTCATTCGAGGACAGCACACCCATTCGAGGGCATACTTGAAAGCCTCTCTTTGGTGGCTTACAACCTCATTCGAGGACAGCACACCAATTCGATGGCACACTTGGAAACCTCTCTTTGGTGGCTTAGAGCCTCATTCGAGGACAGTACACCCATTCGAGGGCATGCTTAAAAGCCTCTATTTGGTGGCTTACAACCTCATTCGAGGACAGTACACCAATTCGAGGGCACACTTGGAAGTCTCTCTTTAGTGGCTTAGAGCCTCATTCGAGGACAACACACCCATTCGAGGGCACATTTGGAAGCCTCTCTTTGGTAGCTTAGAGCCTCATTCGAGGACAACACACCTATTCAAGGGCACACTTGGAAGTCTCTCTTTGGTGGCTTAGAACCTCTTTTGAGGACAACACACCAATTCGAGGGCCTTTGGCTTCATACTTGGTATTCTCTCCGGTGGGAAGGTGACGTGGCCTAATGGAGGGAAACTTGGGGCTCGATATGATGAACCATATCCGATCTCCACCCGGTGACCTCACCCGCGAGGTATTGTCCCTTCTACGACCATTAAGATCATCCGATCAGGCCAGGGGATTTTGTCCTTAAAAGGGCCCTCACTAAGTGGGAGAGGACCTGGCACTTATAAGGTGCTCAAGCCCCTCGTCTCCACTCGATGTGGGACGGATTACAGCATCATCATTATGTATAATGAAATAAATTCTCTTTTTCTTTTTTTCATAAATACAAAATACATAAAACTATCTTATAATATTATAATCTTTCTTTTTATAAATAGAAAAAATTTGAATAAATAAAATATATATGATATATTCTAATATTTGATAAAAAATTATAATACGTATTATATACATATTATATTTTAATATTCCTTTTTCCTTTTCTTTTTTCCCCTTCTTCTTCCCAAGGTGCGTGTGTGTGTGTGTGTCTCTCTCACACACATACACATCTCTATCGTTTGCCACCGCCGCCCCCGCTCACCATCGTCCTCCACTGCCTTTTGAAGGAATCGAGAGGGAAGAGGAGCAAAGAATGAGAGAGAGAGAGAGAGAAATATGAGAGATTGAGGGGGGGAAGGGGGTGGGGAGGGAGAGAGAGGTTGAGAGGTTGAGAAGGGAGGGGGGGAGGGGGAAATGAGAGAGATCGAGAGAGCCGTCGCCGCTGAAGGGGGAAGGGAGAGAGAGGGAGAGGGGGGAGAGAGAAATTTGATTTAAAAAAATAATAATAATAAGGAAAAAATAAGAGAAAATAAAAGAAAAAAGGAAAAAAGAAAAGAAAAGATAAAGAAATGTGATGCGGTTGGATCTTGGTTTGACCACGTGTCGGGGTATATTGAACTCCGGGATATTCTTGCTAGTGGTCCACCTGCCAAAGAGCAAGGAACGCACGTGAGACTAGCCGGTTTTGGCTCGGCGTAGGCTCTCCGACGCTCAAGTCAGTTGGGAATATTCAGGTGAAGGATACGATGAACAGTAAACAAGTAGTTTGTGCTTTTTGAGAGTTGCGTATGTCTTACCTTTGGGTGGAGAGCCATTGAGAGCTTTTATATGAGAGTGAGGAGCCTGGATGTAACATGGTTGGTGGGAATCGGTCACTTTCGGCACTGTAGCCGTTCAGATTTGTGCCTTTTGCCCCCTCCCATGGATCCTATTGGCGGTTACTCCCACTCTTCATTAATGAGGGGCCTTGTTGGCAATAAATGTGCATCTTGGGCATTTATGACCTAGGATTATATTTATGACTTGGTATTTAATGCGCCGAAGACTAAATGGATAGACCCATGTGCCATTGGAATGCGTTAGGTGGCAGTAGACTGCACCTGTCAGAGATCGCCAGCTGTATTTATTCCTGGTGGACGTCCAATCTTGCAACGGCTAAGTATAGGATATTGCCCTCGATCGGGGCGCCTTTGAGGGCCGCTTCCCAATTCGAGGGTACCTATAGCAGCGTGTTGGCATCTTGTGGAGCTTCCGAGGGAAAAAGGTCGGCTTGCGGTCCCTTTCGAGGGCCATCGTCATATCGAGGGTCGCACGCTCCCACTTAGGCGGATTTGAGGCGCATAGTGACGTGACGTGGTGAGATGACATCTGACTCATCAAAATGGTATTTTTAGGTTTTCACACCTATTCTTATTTTCAAATGGATAATTTTGGAAGTTTATTTTTTTCAGGTGCAATTTGTAATTATCCCATCAATTCAGGGAAATAATTGTAATTTTTCATAAATCAAAGTATTTTTTATAAATAGAGTATACCCCAAGATTAGTGGGTGTAATTTTCCCTTAAAAATATGTGAACTGTTTGTGTCGTCAAATTATGATTGTTTTTCATATATAAAAGTTAGCAGATCAAGCCATTAATTAGAAAGAGAGAGACATGTAATTTGGCCCCACTCATTTTCTGCACCCCCCCCCCCTCCCCCAATGTTAACAAAAACAGATAAACATTATTTAGAAATAAATCATCATAAGTTAATTTTGATAATTACAATTTCATTTTGTCTTTTACAAGTATACCGACAAACATATTTAAGTTGATAAAATCTTATTAAAAGTTTTGATCAAATAACACCATAGGTTGATGGTGCAAATAATTATACTACAGGCCTTAGGAGCGATGCCAGATTTTTTTTTTGGGAGGGAGGGGGGGGGGTGACGAGACCGACTTTTATAAAATATTAAAGGCATTATTTTTTAAAAAATTTTAAAATACATATAAAATTTAATTCGATTTAAACATGAGCACCGCACCCGCAAAATCCTTGGCTCTGCTTGGGGGGCCTTGACATTTATACAAAAATAATATTCATATCAATATCCACTTTTATGTACTTTCACTATTTTGGGAATGTGGTCAATGAAGTCCTATCCCAAAGTAACGAGGCTTTGGTAAGTGTTTGGATTCAATGAGTGTGTGCACCCATCTTTTCACTTCTATCAGTTCATATGTAGTTGCTTGAGATTTACAATATTGTTAATGAAAGTGTATTAATTTATAATTATTTCTACATTATAAGTTGAAGTATAATGTAATTATTGAAAGGGCAAATTATAATTACCATCCCTGAGATATGATAAAATTACAAAAAATACCTCCGCGTACAAAAAAATATCATTACCCCATTTACGTGATGTAACGTCTAACAATTTACACTTGCAATTAGTTTGATTAATGACAACAGATAGTCAACCTATATGAACTTTAAAAATACTCATAGGGATATTTTTGTTACTATGTGTTTAGGGATGGCAACGGGTCGGGTCTGGTACGGGTTTGGCCAAACCCGGGACCCGACCCGTGAGTATTTTTGAGACCCGGGACCCGTCCCAGACCCGTCCCAGACCCGTCCCTGACCCGACGGGTCCCGAACCCGTGATGGACCCGAACCCGCCGGGTTGAACCCGCGGAATTTCTAAACCCGTCCCAACCGTTTCATTTTTGATAGCACAATCAATCGTTTGATAGCCCAAAATCAAATCAAGTCATAAAAACAAAGGAAAGCGAATCCAAGTCGTGGAAAAGGGAAGCATTCTTCGTAACAGATCAAAGAAAGCAAAATCAATAACAGATCAAGGTTAATGCTACTTCATAATCGGTGGCTATAGGGGCACGGCTGCTAGGCGTGATGGGGGCGGCTGCTACTGGGCCGATGATGGGCGGCTGCTGCTGGGCGCGACAGGGGAGGCTGCTGTTGGGCGCGACGGGGACGGAGACTGCTGGGCTGACGATGCTGGGCGCGAAGGGGGCGGCTGCTATTAGGCGGACGGGGACGGCTGCTGCTGGGCGCAACGGGGGCGGCTGTGGCTGGGCACGACGGGGACGACGACTGCTGGGCGCGACGGGGGCTGCTGCTGCTGGTGCGACAGTGGACGGTGGGTGGTGGTGAAGAGAGAAGAGAGATAGTGGACGGTGGGTGGTGGTGAAGAGAGAAGAAAGAGTTGAGAGTGAAATTGTGAAACAAGAAAACCTAGATCTGTAATTGTAATGAGTGTTTTTTTTTTAAATTATATATATTTGTATATTAAAAAAAATTATATATATACGGGTCGGGTTTAAATGAACCCGAGACCCGACCCGAACCCGTATGGGTCTGAAATATTAGCCCCGCGACCCGATAAGCGGGTCGGGTTCGGGTTTGGGACCCGTGAAACCCGACCCATTGCCATCCCTATATGTGTTGTAGCTTTGGGTAATATGTTGTAATTTTTGAAACTATAGGGGGTTAAATGAAATATTCTTGTTATTTTTCAAACTTGTCGATTAAAGTCGTTAGTAGATGGTGTGTATATTTACCAAAATATTAGTTTTTAACCTGTGTATTAAAGCAATGTAAGGTTTTACTTGTATGGTGCACAATTTGTTGATAAAAATGTTATTTACTAATCATACAAGACTCAATTTTCAGAAATAAAACAAAAACTAAATAGACACCTCAAAAAACGCAATAAATGAACACCAAAAGTATCGTTGTGATTCTTGCCAATAAAATGAACACCAAAAATACCACATAAACATACAATATATGCTACTTAAAATGACCATCAAATAAGTCAGGGAGTAATGATACTTTTCCATATGTGGGGTACTTTTTGTAATTTCACTATACCTTATGATAGTAACAATAATTTGTCCTCATTTGAATAAGGTCAAAAATGATATTTTTTTGATTCCATTAGACTTAATATTGATCCTCTTCAAATTAAAGTGGTAATGATAATTTTTTATATATAAGAATGTTTTTTATAATTTCATTATATTTTAGTCTCCACGGAAAAAAGGGTCCTCATTATAATTTTTGTAATTTGCCCTTGTTGAAATATGAGCATTGTTCTCCACCAAAAAAGAATTACATAGATTAAATAAATGAATGCTAAAACAATCTGCCGAATATAAGTCCTTTGCCAATTGACCTCATTGATATCTATTCAACTTTTAGAGGCATGGTGAGTCACACGGACAAAAATAAATAAATAAATAATAATAATAATATCAGGTGCAACAACAAAATTATTATTCATAGGTAGGCATAGGAACCAACAGTCTGTGGTCCCCGCTAGCCCTCAAGTCATTGCATGCGTGGACCCAGCGAACCAATGATTATAGGGGATCGGGATAATTAAAAAGGTCTTAATTAATTAATACCTCCTAACAATATCCTAATTGTGATATTAAGAGTTGATTTTCCTGTTTTTTGATTATTGATTCTACGGGTCCAAACATGACTTAGACGATTGAATTTCTTTGTATGGTAATTACATCAAATAATTGTTAACAAATACTTAATCCCCAATATAGTACGTTTGGATAATATTAAAAAAAAAACCTTTAAAACTATTCTCGATAGCTTTCAAAAAAAAATTACTTCAGGCCTCTTTTCTAGTTTCTTATTTTTGAAAAGCCCAATAACATATAATTTTTTTTCATCAAGTGTTTTTTTTTAAATATAGTTTTTATCTTTTTTAAAAATCCAAACGTGAGGACTATAAAGTCCGAATCCTAATAGATGTATGTGAGCGATTTATCGTTTTACATAAAAACAAAAATAAAAAAACCAAACGTGCTCTAAATTGTTTAATCGAAGATGTATTGTCTAATAGATGTATGTGAGCGATTTATCGTTTTACATAAATATATATATATATATATATATATATATATCCAAACGTGCTCAAAATTGTTTAATCGAAGATGTATTGTCTAATATGATGAGTGTTGAGTGGGGGAGTGGCGAATCTGAAAAGATCACATATTCACATGCGATGGTTTTTTCACTTTTTTTTTGTTGTATTATTCAATTTTTGCAGCCCGAAATTTATGGGACAAATTTACACTATAATAATATCTCAAACTTGTACCATAAATTATATTCTTTTTATTAGGTTTAAGTAATGACGTCCATAAAATTAACTACAATCTCCTGAATTATAAAAAATAAAATAAAATAAAATTTAAAAAAAGTACATTCTCCCGACTATGAATGCCGCCAAAATATTTAACTTTTTTTTTTCTATTTATCAAAATTATTTTATTTAACGTGGGATTTGTTATGATTATTGATCGTCACCAAAAGATATGATTGGAATCTTGATACACCTTAATATAAACAAGAAATACTAGACCTTTTTTTTTGTATGATTTTAATGAAATTCCATAAATTTAATTAAATGAGAATATAACTTCCACCCTCTTACTCTTTTAATTGCAAATTATTAATTTTTTAAAGAGATTTTTTTGATCGCATAATTCTTATCGTATTAAGGAATTTAGGAGACCATTTTTTTATTTTTCAAATTTATCATCATTCTTTTTAATTAAAACTCATTAAATACTGTGATACAATTTTCTAGGGAATGTATTTTGGTGAAGCTATTGTAAATTTATCTAAGAATGAGACTATTAGTTAAGTTAATTGATTTGTGGGTAAAAATTTTAAAAGACTGATAATTGGGGACTGAAAGCGTAATTATTTTAGTATTGAGGACCTTTTTTCTGAAACAAAGAAGTGGCCTTTCCAGTGCATGCAGGGGTGAGAGAAAAGAGGGTTTGATGGATCCAAGGCAATAAATAATACTACTATTTCTTACCTTTACAAACAATCTCGTTTCACATATCCTGAATAGTGAGATGCTTTTGAGTGCTTGACAGAGACTTTTGTGTTGGCCAAACACACCGTCCATTCCTATTCAATTATTGCACGGACAAAATAATACTTATCTTTAGTTTTTCTTGATATCTAGCCTCTTAATTTTATTTGGTGGTGAACAAATTGGTTCTTCACTTTAATCATTCAAGCTTCAACTCTCATTAGGTTTAACTTGTTTTTGGGCATGGACTTGATTTTGAAGTCTGATCCACACCAATCACATTCTCGATACAGCATCCTGCTTCATATAGATTTGTGTAAGGATACATGGACGTGACAATATTGAATATCATCTCCAGTAAGTTGTTCGACAACGAATTTGATAAGCTAATATTGAGCAAAAAATGACTTATTAATCGATAAGGCATTGGATGTCTATTTCTATCAATTTCAGTGGCTCAAACTAGCTCAAGTCTTTTTTTGTTTTCTTTTCTGACTCGATAAGCTTGAGTTTGATTTATTTGATTCAAGCTTGCATTTGAAAAAATGGGCCAAGCTCGGCTAGATACGTTTGCATTCCTACTTTTCACCCCAATATATATATATATATATATATATATATTATATAAGGATGAATTTGCCATCTAGTTTGAGTCTTTGGCCATGACCATACTTTGTATATTGAATTATTGATATGCTTCTTTTTGTAGTGGATTTTGAATTATTATTTTGGTTGAAAGTTTTCCAATTCATCTGCACTCTCATTTACTGGATATGAAATTTGTACCCACAATAAATTAATAAACTGTTGACGATTATTCAGTAATATCTATGACGCAGGTGGCCGTATTTTGTTCTTGTACCACCAAAAGTCGCATCATTCATAACAACCATGAAAAATATATTATCGAATTTAAAAACTTGGCTGTTAATAATATCTCAAAATCCTAGGGATGTCAACAGGGCGGGCGGGTTTGATCAAATCCGAGATCCATTTCATCGGGGATTTTTTGGACCCGGATTCGTTTTGGATCCGTCGGGTTCAGATTGGACCCGCCATATCCGGTTTTAATTTTTAAAATAATTAAAAAAATATTTTTTAAGAAAATTAATATTTTTACAATTTTATAAACATGAAAAAAATAATAGTATTAATAAAACACTAATTATTTAAAAAAAATTATGAACATATTTTAATTTTTTAAAAATTAAACATCGTTATCGCATATTTATTTTCATATATTTTGAAATCATAACTTAATTATTAATGTTATATAATTATTTTAATATACAAGAGTATCATATTTATTTTTTCAAGTAATTATT
The DNA here is from genome assembly GCA_026212405.1 of Petrea volubilis. Lineage (NCBI taxonomy): Eukaryota > Viridiplantae > Streptophyta > Magnoliopsida > Lamiales > Verbenaceae > Petrea > Petrea volubilis. Next base: position 23,310,249 of record CM047876.1, on the reverse strand, counting down.
TATATAATATATACTTTTATGTATGAAATATAGGTGTATATTATATAAATTTACATAAAATAATAAATAAAAATATATATAAATTATTAATCGGGACAGGTCCACAGTGGGTCCGGGTTTTAAAATGAAGATCTAGGACCCGTCCTGGACCAGGTTAGGAGCCTTCAAACCCGCCCCATTAAGGGCGGGTCCGGACCCGGACCCATTGCCATCCTACAAAATCCTCATTCAGATGTTGATGCGATTTTAGGGTACTTCTAAATGCTTATATTTTTGAAAAAAAAATAGTAGTGAAAATTACAAAAAGAAAATGAAATAATAAAAATAGAAATTTTCTTTCATAGACCGAGTATATATATTTTGCAATTCAAATTTAATTATGTATTATGTATTAAATTTTTTATAAAATACATACAACACATAGTAAAATTTAGACTACAAAGTGCATTAATGAGGTCCATAGAGTGAAAAGTACAGAAAAAATAGTCGTTGAATGTTTGGAGAGAGAATGGAGAAAGCTAAGCTAACATATAAGCAAACAATATTGTCCAATCAACCTTCAATATAATTACAGTACTAGAAGCTGAAAAAAATGGGTGGAAAGTACTAAAAAAATACAAATTGTATAACCAAATGCTAAACAACTGCTTAAAAAAAAAAAAAAAAAAAAGAAAGAAAACCTTTTTAAGGTAAATGCAAACACCCCCCTTCAGTTCTAGTAATTATAAACAACATTCACGCGATAAGATTGAAGAAGCATTTGAGTTGTTTTTTGTAGTTTTCCTTTTGAGAAAATAATTTAAAAAGCTATTTAAATTAATTTCTACATCTAAAAAATTATGAATAATTTTTCAATTCACATAATTCATTTTTGTCAAATTTTCATTTTTAAAAGATCGACTATTGACTCTTACCTCATTTTTGGACAAAATTATCTTTGAGCCTTTTACATTATTTATTTTTTCATACTTTATTGTAAACTAGTTTTCTTTACTTATGCTAATTTACTTGATTTTTTTCATTCAAATTAGTTTATGAAATTTGTAGTAGTTTTTGTTTATTTAATTTAGTTTCTTAAAAATTTTGCTCTAGTTATAATATCTATATCTTAAAATTGAAAAAAAGCACTTCAGACAAAACAAATTATGTTTGGATGGACTTTTTAAAAAAAATAGAAGCCAGAAAAAAAAGCTAAAAAGGGCTTCTTTTAGAAGCTACCTCGAACTAGTTTCAAATAAAAGCACCTTTTAAAGCACTTTTAACTTATGTATCCAAACGCAAAATTGCTTAGCTTAAAAAAAAAGTTCTACCATAAAAAGCACAATCCGAGAAGCACTTTTTTTTTAAGCCCATCCAAACGGGCCCATAATTCTGACTACTTTTTTTGATCAGAAAGTGCTTGGCCCGTGATAAAGTTTAAAATTCTTGTAATTTAGATGACAACCTGATGCGGTCCGGATTTGGTTGGTCCACGTGTCCGAATACTGCGCACTTCGAAATAGTATTTGCTGGTGGCCCACCTGCTAAAGAGGGAGGAACGCACGTGAGACTAGTCGGTTTTGCCCCGGCGTAGGCTCTCCGACGCTCAAGTCAGTGGTAGGTTCAAGAAGAAGAAGATGAACAGTAGCGATATTATCTTGGTTTGCAAGGCAAAAAGTATGTCTTACCCTTGAGTGGAGAGCCGTATGGAGCTTTTATATGAGAGTGAGGAGCCTGATGTGACGTGATTGGTGGGATCCTGTCACCTTTAGCCCTGTAGCTGTTATAATAAGTGCCTTTTGTCCCCCTTTTTCCAGTCTTTTGGCGGCTGCTCTCACTCATCATTAATGAGGGGTCATGCCCGGCATTAAATGGATATCTTGGGCATTTATGACCAAGGATTGTATTTATGACTTGGCATTTAATGTGCCCACGTCTGATGGAATGGACCCATGTGCCAACGTGATGCAGTAGGTGGCAGTGGGTTGCACCTGTCAGTAATCTCCAACTGTACTCGTCCCCTCAAAGCTCCCATCTTTGCAACGGTTAAGTATGGGATTTGGCCCTCGATGGGAGCGCCATCGAGGGCAATCTCTCCATTCGAGGCACCCTTGCTAACCTGTCGTCTTGTGGGTTTTCAAGGGAACGAGGCTGGCGTGTGTGCGTGTGCCCTTTCGAGGGCCTTGACGGCTTCGAGGGCGGCAATTTCATACTTAGCGGATTTGTAACTTATGGGAGATTGCGATAACGTGGCATGGTGAAATGGCACTTGACTCATCACAACCAATGAAGAAAAAAAAAAGCATAAGTGGCAAAGTCTAAAACGTGTCATTGGGTGATAAAAATTTTTCGTCCCAATTTCTATCTCTAATTGTATTTTTGTGTTCAATCATAGCGATGGAAAATTTTGTCACTAGAAAAATATGGCAAATTTAACGATAGAAAGGTTTTCGCCAATGTGACTTCGTAACCAACTCGACGAAGATAGCGACGGAGACGTGGTCCCCATAACGAACCTAGCAACAGATGGTCCGTAGCCATGCGATGGATAATCTGTAGCCAAGAATAGAGCCAAGAATTTGATTGAGGAGGGGTGAAAATTTTCGATATCAATAGGTATTAAAGTATAACAATATAAGGGTTATACATAATATTAACATATAAAATAACAAAAGTTATAATATTTTTACGTATATGACCAACTAAAAGTGCTGCAATAAAAAAAAGTGTTACAATCAAAATAATATATAAAAAATGATACTGAAAAAATAACAAGTTATTATCTATTTCAAAAGAAACAAATATAACGGATAATGAATTACTTTTAATAATAATAAATAAAATTGACATAAACCCACATATTAATATATAATCAAAATTCAAAAAGTATTAAAATAGATTTTTTTTTCTCACTTTGTTCTCATAATCAAACAATACATTCAAAGCTTAAAAAATATCTTTAATTTTTTTTCTGACATCACTTTCTCCAAAATCACTCCCAATTAAAGATAAAGTGTCAAATTAGTAAGATTCATTGAAGTTTAATAACCCAACAAATTAACATTAAGATTCATTAAGTTTAATATTAAACAACTATCAAGATTCATACCAATAATCCTAAGATTCAAATCTCTATACAAAAATCAATTACAAAATAATAATAATAAATAAATATATAAATTCCAAAATTAATACACAATACCTTCTTGTACGTTGCTTTCGAAGAAAAAGTTGAACACTGTAGGGTTTGTGAGAAAAGAAAAATTATAATAAAATTTTTGGTGTTTTAATTCGGATAGAAAAAATAAATAAAATCAAATAGAATTTTTAATATTTTAATTTGAAGAGAATAAGGAAAAAGAAAGATAGAGAATTTAATTGTTGTGGTAAATCAGATTAGGTGAAAATATTTTTCATAACATATATCTTAAATTTTCAAAACAGAGCCCGTAAAATTTATTTAATAAATCATCATTCATACTAGTCAATTTAAAGAAATTAATAAAGTTCTCATTAAAAGTTTCATTCATCAAGTTGTTGATTCCAAAGGCTTAAGAATTAAAAATTGCCCAAACGAGTTTTTAAAATAAGATAAAATTCACGTATTTTTTTACAACAATTTATTTTTGGGCCTTTTTCCTGGATTACACGAACTTGGTCCATGAGCGATCCTTCCCAGTTTTGACTCGATCAGAAGTGCAAGCCCAAAGTACTAAGTATGAATGACACAGCGAACCAACAAAATATCTATCAGTATTAAAGCCCATATGATCTTCACTCAATGAATAGTTATTGGGCTTAATTTAGTTTGGGCTTATTTTATTTATGAGAAATTTAAAAAGTAAACAAATAGAATCCGTATCTTGTGGGCTTGGGCTAGATGGAGACATGATTCAGACTTGGGTTCTTCGAAAATGGGTTGGTACCCCTGTATATCCATTCACATCTAAATGCTATTCGGTTGCATTAACTATTTCTACTAGCAGTAAAGGTATCTGCACAAAATAAAAGATAATATAATTTAATTATGTATTTAGCTGTTGTAATATAATTTGTAATTGTTTTATTGCTTTCTTATATGCGCACACGCGCGCACACACACACACACAATTATATATAGTTATATATATTAACCATCTTCAATGTATTTAATAAGTTTATGATAATACAAAAAAATCAATTTGAATAAAATTTAATTACATAATTCAAAAATAAATAAAAAGAGAAAATAAAAAAAAATGTTGAATGATGGACAACGAGACAGTAGAGGTAAGACATATTGAATATGACGCATCGGAAGTTTTGAATTTTGAAAGGTTTTGAAAAATTCGCCTTCAAAGTTTCAAAAAATTAAAAGAATTTAGAAAATAAAAAAATAAAACGTAGTTTATTGTGATATGAATTATGAAACTAATAAAACCTTAACAAGTATTTAAATAGCCAGTCCTCAATCTTTGTTGAAACAGGAAAGAACTGTTTTCAAAATTAAATAAGAAACATTAAATTTGGCTCGAAAGTAATATATTAAATATTAAAACTTAATAAAATAGTAGATTATTAAATTATTTTTTATGAACTTTTGTTGGTCTATAAAGCCTCAAAAATAAAATTAACCAGTTTTTTTATCCTACATCAGGATAGTACGCGGAAGAGGAGTGGAGAGAGAGAGAGAGAGAGAGAGAGAGAGAGAGAGAGAGAGAGACCAAAGACACCACTGTGCACGATTCCACCCTAATACTTTATTAATAGTATAAATATAAATATTACTTTATTTTTGTTCGTACACAAATGGGAAACATTCTAGTATACATATGATTTTGTATGTTTTTTTTTTCAATTCTTATAATATGTACACACAGTATTCACACGCACCATCAGCCGGGATGACCTTGTTCCAAACAATTACGTCCAATCCATGGAAATAAAGTGTATTAATCTGAGTAGTAAGTAATGTAGCTGTTTGATAATGAAGTTGTAACTACCCTCACCAATATATTTCAACCGTCAATTAAATTTCAATTATGCCTCCAACTTATCATATAACTCAGCAAACTTATTAATCATCACCACGCCTACCACCAGTTAAAACTCCTAGTATTTCTTTCTTTCTTTTTTTTTTTTTTTCTGAAAAAAGCCAGAATAGCTAGCCATGGAAACCCTACACTCACACACCATATAAAACATAGCCTAATTCGATACATATAATATGATACTTTTAAAAAATATCTTAATTGTGTACCAATCGTGACACTTCATAAAAGTGCCTCAATAAATTATACCAAATTTGGAAGATGTATATTTTGTAATACTATAAAGTGTCAAATAAGCTATTGTGACACAGTTCGGATCCTCTATTGCATAATTGTGCTATATCTTCTATTACACTCATCAATACACGCCACGTATATTGGTGAGCAGTTGAAAGAAGGAAAGACAATCTTTATATTTTTTTTTCCATATCATCAAATTTTCTCTTTTCTTATCTTAACCGCCACCAATACACATGATGTGTATTGATGAGTGTAATAGAAGATATAAAACGATTATGCAATAGAGGATTCGAACTGATTGTGACATCCAAATACATGGCACTTTGACTTGTGTCCCCTAACCGACTTTCCTTTTAGTAACTCTAGTCGATAGCTAAAGTGTCATGTATATGATTGTAGCAATAGCTCATTCTGACACTTTATAGTATTACGATAAATACATTATAGTTCAATTTAGGATAATTTATTGAGATACTTTTTATGAGGTATCATAATAGGCACACAAATGTGATACTACCATATTATATGTGTTAAATTAGATCATGTTTTTAATAATGTTATTTACAGCTCGATGTTAGACTCTCTCTCTCACACAAACACACACTATTATGTATAATGACAAGTGCAAAATAAGGATTCACCCCATAAACTAAATACATGAATTCAATAATAAGAAGAAGAAAAAAGAAGAAGTTAAGAAGGACAAAAAGAAAGAGAAGGCACTTGCTACGGTAACCCCTACTATAGATGAGATACACATAAACTACGTAAATATATATGAAATGTAGAGTAAAATTTATTTTTATGAAGTCACGCCTCACTACAGGATAAATAAAATTGTCATCGATAATATTACATTAAGTAATAATATTAAAGTTGTTATTAGTTACAATATACTAAGTGAGAAGAAACCTTTGTAGCAAACTAGCAATAATTATTTTTACAATTCACCTTTAACATGAAGCATATTTTAATTATCATTGTTTATAGTTGTGACATATGTGTATGACAAATTATTTGCAACAAAAATCTTGTAATTATAAATTATAATAACAATTTTAATTGGCAGTGGCCATCAATATACACGTGTTATTAATTAACAAAAACAGGCAAAATACTAATATTCGTGCGCTATTAAGCTACTATTATTGTTATTTTTTTTTCTTTTTTACATTAATGTCCTTGTCGTATAATAATCCCTTGAAATCGGAGACTGAGATACAAAAAGGAAAAAGAATGTGGAGGGGGGCGGGGGGGCAAAGATGGAGTTATATGAGAAAACCCACTAAAGATTGTCCTGGAAATGGGCGACCCAGCACAACTTAGTGGGGGACAAGATCGCATATGCACCAAATCGTTCCCTCTCTCTCTCTCTCTCTCTAAGCTCTCTCCCTCCCTCTCTCTCTCTAGTGGGGGACAAGACCGCTAATGCACCAAATCCTTCCATCTCTCTCTCTCTCTCTAAGCTCCCCCGCCCCCGTCTCTCTAAGCTCTCTCCCTCTCTCTCTCTCTCTCTCTCTCTCTCTCTCTCTAAATTGATAAGGACCAGAGTGACGTTCGGCTCCCTTCCCTTCTGGCAATTTTGGCACATCTGCCTCTATTCACTTTGTTAATTAATTGCAATTCCCACTCTCTGCTGATAGTATTTTATTTGCTTGCTTAATGCTGGGTTGGTGGCATGCGAGTGCGTGCCCTGCTAAATATCTTATTGTCCAGTGTTGGAACTTTTGTTACTTAACAATTCCTTCTAAGTTTCATGTCACAACGAGATAAATTGCATTATATATGCTGATGTGATATAATTATCTTTGTTTAATACAACAATCAAGTATGTTTCAATATTTGAATTTCATCCAATAACAAATATTGCTTCTGGTTTATTTATCTTCGATGATCTTGATAAGAAAAAAATATTACATGAAAAAAAATGAATGGCTCGCTTACTAATTATATGGTGGCCAAATTGAGGTCCTAAAACGAGGAGTTTTTTCTTTTTTGATAAACTTAAAACGATGAGGTTATGGATTCAATTTGCATACAAATTTAGGTCTTTGTTTATTTTAATAATTGTTGTTTGTTAATCCTTTATTACCTAAAATAATTGTTGATGCTAATTATTCGTAGTTGTTGATGGTCGGCTATCATGATCATAAGCGGTAAAAAAAATCAAAATTAGGAAAATACGGATCTTCTGATTTTAGAATTTGCACTAAACGAATGCACCATCTAATTTAGTGACGAACCGATACAATATAAATTTAGTTTCTATGACGAATTTAACCTACAATAATTCCATCAATAAATGTCTTGTCATTAATTGTTTCTTTAATTCTATTTAATTACATTGAATTTCATTACTAATTCATTGCAAATACTGCACCACAAATTTTCTATTAGTAAAATGGTGATTTTTTGTAGTCCTCTTTGGTTAATAATAATAATAATAATAATAATAATAATAATAACAACAACAACAACATATCATATGCAATATAGGAAATAAATCAATAATTAATCATAAAATAATTTCGAGGTCTAATTTGCAGAAATTAATTAAAAACAGGGGCAATAAATGACAAGACAACGTACACGACGTTATTTTCTTTTCCTTTTTGATCAATAGCATAACGTTGTTGTCGAGTTTGTTGATTCGACAGTTCTTATATTGGAAATATACTGTTAGCATCACCCAATTGCATACCATTCAAACTAGGCATGAGAATGTTCTCTTGATAATGGACTTATGAAAATATACCTATCAGCAATCAAATAGCCTCCACTAGCCTACTTTGTAAGACCTCAATTAATAACTCACTTCTTTTTCTTTTAACTCTTAATTTTTCGGAGACGTATAGTTCACTTTTTATGGCATGTTGTAAATCAACTACGCAATCGACCTTAATTTGGCCAACTTTTTATGTATAAAATGGATTAACTATTAACGCATAATAGATATGGACCCGTCTAAAAAAAGGTATGCTAATCTGTACGATTATATATTTGAGAAATGTGTTTGATTCAAATTCATCCAATTTTGACCAAATTCTAATTTTCTAGAATTTTAATTTTTTTAAAAAATAAAAAATATATGTTCAAAATACAAGATTCTCAAAAAGCACACAATCAAAAAAATAAATAAATGAAACTTGTTGATTACAAGACAACCTACTAATTACAAGACAATCAAAAAAAATTATATTTTCAATGAAATTATTTTGACATTTAATTTAATTCAAGATTCCCAAAAGGTACATAATAAAAAAAAATTGTATGTTCAAAATACAAGATTCTCAAAAAGCACACAATCAAAAAAATAAATAAATGAAACTTGCTGATTACAAGACAACCTACTAATTACAAGACAATCAAAAAAAATATATTTTCAATGAAATTATTTTGACATTTAATTTAATTCAAGATTCCCAAAAGGTGCATAATAAAACAAAGTTGTTCATGACAAGGCAATCAAAAGAAAAATGATGATTTCAAAAAAAATGCTGATGAAAAGGCAATAAAAAAAAATAAAATTATTTTCACATTTAATTTAATTCAAGATTCTCAAAAGGCACACAACAAAAAAGTTGCTGATGACAAGATTATCAAGAGAAAAATGATGATTTTTTTTTTTTCATAAACTTTTCAAAAATACACACAATCAAACAAAAACCTGATGAATTTTTTTTTAACCTTTTCATCTGAATATCAATAGGCACATCTTCAAAGATAATTAAAAAGAACTTGAGTAGGTTCAAGCCATTTTTACGTTTTCTATTTTTACAGTTGTGCATGTTGGTACCTTTTGAGGTAAGTTTCCAAATTATTTTTACGTTTTCTATTTTTTTTGATTTTCTATTTTTTGCAGTTATGTCTGTTGGTCCCTTTTGAGGTAACTTGTCAAACCCCAAATTTGTATATCTATTGTTTTTTGGTAGGAAAGGTTTAATGATAAACTCCATATTATAATATTTTGTAGTAATTTTGATCTATACCTGATGAATGTGTTATGGTTACTTATTCTGTGATCTGTTTATTTGATATACTAAATTACAAATGCTTATGTGTTTTATGATTATGCTATGCCTGTAATTATACTAACACTTGATTATTTCATTTCTTATTTTATTTTATGGTTGGTGAAAAGATTCCAAATTAAATATTTAATTAAGAAAATAATTTTATACACAGGATGAATTATAAACCAGAGCAAGCCAGGTGAAAGCTTAGCTTCATTATTCATTTCATTATAATAATCTAGCAGTAAGGTTTTCGATTTATTTTACTATTATCTTTTTTGAGAAACTATTTAGCAGTGACTGTTAATGATCGATAACGACAGGCATAGAATTTTATAATGAAGTTTACAACACATAAGTTTGTCTTTTGAGATAGAACTAATCATTTTCGACAACAACAACAACAACAATAATAATAATGATAAGAAAGAAAGAAAGAAAGAAAGAAAGAGGTCGGAGAAAGTAAAATGAAAGCAAGAAATTATTTGAATTTACATTGTGGCATGATGACATATGAGCATAACCAAAAAAAAAAAAAAAAAACGATGACTGATGAGTACAATAATTGCTTCGGTATGAATTAGCCAAATTGTTATCTTATCTGATTGGTTAAATAAATTATTTAAACAAATGATGACTTTATTAAGGTGTCGATTGGTCTGAGTAGTGTTTCCATCTTCCGAATAGATTAGTGCATCTGCGAACATAAATGTAAGGTTTATTGCATTCAATGATGATAAAATCATAAAATTATTTTTTTCAAAAAGGAACTATTAGTTATAAATTTGCCTATTATACATATCATTTGTTTTAAACATCAGTATGTTCAATGTTTTTAATGAATTATTTAACAAATTATTTGATATTTGTTATTAGATAATTATAGTTTTTTTTGTGTTTACAAATTCATCTTAAGAAGATATGGTGTTTCCATCAACCGATTCGTAAGATTTATATTAGTTTTAGTCTTTACTATGCATCAAAATTTTACATGTTAGATTATTTGATATTAAACTTGCAAATTACTCCATTTTTATAAATTTTTATTAATACAGTAAAGAGGATTTTTGTTATTTTAGTAAAACAATACCTCATATTTTCATTTTCATATCAAGAGTATTTTATGCAGTTTGATCAAAAAAATTACTTCTGTATTCATATAATTTAAAAAATATATTATGCATAGAATTCTTTGCAATATGAATTATCAATACGACATTTAATTTAAATTTTTATTTGATATCACTCATTCCGTGCATAGCACGAGTTACATACTAGTACTATTTAATATTAGATAGGGAAATTTCTTGTCCGTATTAGATTCGACCACATCGAGACTAATCACGTAGTGATTGTTTTACACTTTTCATGTAATTGGTATACAGTATAGGGTGAGTGACCAATCACATGATAAGTGTATTAACACTTGTTACATGATTGATTGGATGCGGTCAAACTGGGTCTAGATAGGAATATTCCTATTAGATAGGGCATTTATAAACTTCCACGTGTATTTATCAATCAATTTTTAATTTTTTTTGTTACAAGCAACTTGTTGGCAATTTCATAATTAAATTATATTTTCATAAACTAATTAATTAAAGATGCCATCATTATCCCAAAAGATCTCCCCTCTCCCATATTCGATATTGGTGAATGTTAATTGTGTATTTATTATTGATTTATAGTTAATATTTTTTTGTCATAAATTAAATTTCCTTTTTCATATATGAAGTAATGCCTCAACTAAATTAAAATAAAAAAAAACTAAAAAGAATGATATAGTCCTCCATTCTTTTTCCATGAGCTATACAATATGGTTAATGAGATATAAAATGACATATTTTAATATGATGTCATTTGGATAAGTAGATTAAATAATAATCAATTAACAAAGGAACGTTTTTTTGTTCGAAATTTTATTTTCTTTCAATAATTTAAGTTTAATTATAAAACAAACAATAATATAGCAATTCTTTATTAATTTAACATAAATATATTAGTGCTTCTTTAATTAACTTTTTGAAAACAAGACTAAATATTAAATAAAAATAATTAGCTCAAAAAAGAAATAATAATCTTTTGATTAAAAAAAATCAAAAAGATCATACTTCTTCAATAATTAATTAACACTGATTTTCTTTATTTCTCCTAATTTAGAAAGCACGAAATTATGTTTATACATTTTAAGTAATTTCCCACACAATGTTAAAGTTTATAAAAAAAAATTGTATTTTACATTAGTATAAAAAAATGAGATCAAGGCTCTAAGAAATTTAAAATAACATTAATCCATGCCTCATCAAACTTAATCTTTTAGAAAGCCATGAAAAATCATCCTTACTGGCAAAATATGATATATTATAATTATCTTTCATAATTTTATTTTTATAGTTTTAAAATTTTCAAACAAGATTACCAATTGCAATAAATTAAAAAAAAAATAGATACACTCATGGTTGGTGGTTGATGAGAGATACACTTCGTATAATAATTGAGACGATGATCACAAAAGTTAAAAATAATTTATTTTAAGTTAGAAAATACTGATTCTTTTATTTTACATATTCTGATTTGTATGGTGTATTTTATAGTTATTGCAAATAATGTTTATTTCAATTATAATTCTATTATTAATATTTTTTACATTCTTATTTAGATTTACAACTTTTAATTTTAAATTAATTTCTCTACTCTTACAATTGAGAATATGTTGCAAGTGATGTGAACTATAATTTTTAGGATTAACATTGATATATTAATTAAGATGTAATAGAATATTAATTTTGCGGACGCAACAAAATTAAATGAAATACATTTAATAGAACTTAATAAAAAATAAAAGGTGTGAATGAATGGATAGGATAAAGTCAGTTTAATACACCATATGCATATAAATAAAATTTAGAGTTGTAAGTAACATGTAGTAGGTTATTTAAACTTGTATAACATATTTCAGGTAATTGTAACATGTTGCACAAGTTATAGATATTCTCACATTTTTCTGAATTATCAGAGTACTTAATCTTAATCCAGTACCAAGAGTATCTTATGTTAAGCAAACCCAATACATTATTATCATTATGCTCATTTGTGCCGTTATTTTATTAATTGGAATACATATAGTCTACATTCAATCAATACCTATTGGTTCTGGTAAGCCGGGTATGGGCAAAAATGTTCAAGCGAATATACTCACACACACACACACACACACACACACACACACACATATATATATGGAAAATGCCTGAATTTTCGATATATCTATATGGAAAAACCGTACTTTTAAATTTACTTAAATTGTTATAATTTTGATACCGATTCTAAATGACCAAACTTAGTCTCAAAATCTTATCTAAGGTTGTAGTTTTGCTCTATTCATTAATTTTTCTAGTGATTTTTCACTATTTTTGTTCTTTTTATACATAATTACGTTGTTTTCTAACGCTTCATGTGGTGTGACACCTTCATTCATATGTTAGAGAATTCTTAGGTGTTTATTCAATTTTTAGTCACTCAAAAATGGACCCATTTTCAGGGTTGTTTTCCATTTTTTAGTGATATTATAGGGATGGAGACGGGGCCTGGAGGGGGCAGCCACCCCCCTCCCCCTCAACTTTACATCGAACTAAAATTTATATGCATTTTTATAAAAATTTTGAATTTCATCCTCCTTAAATCATAAAAATTCTTTTAATATTTTATAGAAATTTGATCTTGTTCCCCTTCGAAACAAGAATTTTTAGTTCCGTCCTTACTCCTAGTGATATATATATATATATTCTTTTCTGTAATCGTTTTTAATATATTTGATAGATTACCACATGCATGCGTGCTCCCATGCCACGATAAACTTATATACATTTTTAAGTTAGTTAATAAAACGATCCAATTCTCATGCATGTTTTTTAAGAAAATATAATTAACTGCATATCTATGGTATTGAAGAGTGGCGATTGGATTGGCATCTAGAATTCTAGATTGTACGTTCAGTTGTGAATGAATATATATGCTAAGTCTTTTCGAGCAGGCATTCAAAGGAAGGATGTAAAATATATTGTATATTGCAAACACGAATCTTACTGACAACTGCATATTGCATGGATACCACCATGCCCACTTGCCCTACAGATGCACCCTTGGTGCAATCCAAATATCTACACTTTTCATCACACACGCACGCACACACATATATATACATACATCTGCATGAGCGCACACACGCACACATATGTACACACACACACACACACATATATATATATATATATATATAGTGGGAGGGTTATATATAATTCAGTTAGTGCACGTGTATGTCCTAATAAATTTGAATGATCCCCTAATTGTTTTTTAGTACACTCCTATTGAATAATCACTTCATGAAAGCTTTAAATTGTTAGAGAAGACACTCATTATACATCTAAAATCTTCAACACGCCACATACACACACAAAAATTTTCTTTTTTTTTTTATTTCAAGCATTACATGCGAAACTCCTATTTTTTTTGTTCATAAAATGGGTAGCGGCAAGATCTAAATAAAGTTCTGATTTTGATACTATATTGAATGAGAGTCATTCTTCAACATACCTCTTAATTTTTTTAATTTGATTATTTATATTATTGATAATCTGTAATTGATATGTTATTTTGGATTCCGACTCTGCCATTGTGCGCTCACGCGTGTGTGTGTGGGGTCACTAGGTTACATCTTTTCAATTAATCAGTTGGAATATTCAAACAGGGTCTTGAATGGGTGTTTAATAGGTGCAATTCTCATTTCCATCAATCATGTTTGAGCCACTATATTCGGGGGATCAAAATCAAACTAGCTTTCTAGGGCCCAGGGCTTAGCCCTAGGGTCTCGATCGTGGGTACTAAATATTGATTGAAAACCAAGTTTAGATTTGATAATTATTAAAGCATTAGATTAATTTGCATGATTTTGTTTCATGTATCCGGTGATAAATAGTTTCTGTTCAAAACTGGTGAAATTGATCAGATTACGAATGACTTTTAATTTCAAATTCAGAAGAGACTGAAAAAGAATTAAGTTGATATAGTCATATACATGAAACATATATGTATTAATATATATGAGTTATGGCCACTGCAATCTCGTGCCAAGGTACACTTTAATTGTTTATAGATTTGATGGCATAAAATTTCCTTGATAAACTTTTGACTGTGACAAAAGTTAAAACCTATGTTGTACGTTCCACTTCGGCGACTTAGATGCGATATAATATCGATACAAAATTTTTAAAAATTTTATGATATGACATATTTCCAACAGAGTAATATCTATATAAATGTTCGACATTAAACAATTTTAAGTTTAGAAATACCCGTGCATTATAGATTACCTCCTAGATCAATTGGCACATTCAAAGTACGGTAAAATTTTCAAATCCAACTGGGCTGTAAAAAATCAAATCAAAGTTGAGTATCATACATTCAAATTTATTCTAGCTAAATATATATGAAGTTTGTTGGAATTTCAAACTATTAAAATGATTATCGGGATGCGATATATATAACGTGCAATATTGAACATAAATTTCAATCTTGATACCAACTAGACAAGTAAGAAATAAAATCAATACAATACCGGATCTGCAAGTTCATATATTGTTCTAAATCAGTAACATGTCTCGTTTCACAAATTAGATGTGGTACTAGAAATAAGTATGGTTCCTATCATAACATGTATGTATTCCAGATTAGTAAAATACGAATACAACAAATACAATAATAAAGATGAAGATAGAACCATGTTAAAAACTTATATTTTTCAGCAATTGGTACCAAAAAATATTGTTTTAAATGTCGTTTTACCAACTAATAACTATGACTAAATCACCAGCTTTTGCCAACTTGTATTAAAGAAATATTCGACTTACTATCCGGTGCGTTGGGATAGCAAAATTTCTTCCAAACAATGGTGGATGAAATGGGTTTTGGGGGAGGGGGGGGGCTGGGGGTGACGACCGCCCGCCTCAATATTTTTGGAATCCCACTTATTTATATGTAATTGTTGAGATTAAAAAAAAAATCCTCCCTAAAATCAAGAGTAGACTTTTAATATTAAGCATAAAAAAAAAACTACTTTCAACGGTTATATAATATTTTTGATTGTCTATTTTTCATCATTCTTTTTTACTATAAATAATTAAATTCTTTCTCTTTCTCCCCTCTTTCTCTTTATTATTTTCAAATAAACCCCTTAAATCTTATTACATATTTTTCCTCTTTCTTTCTTCTTTTCAAACAAGAACCGTAACAATCTTATTCCAAGTTTAAACATTTTTTCCCCCAAAGACAAAGTAGAATAAGGTCTTGTATACGTACTTTTTAATTTATAAGTTGATTTCTTTAATTGTAATTGAGTTTTCGGTAGAGATTTGAATTGTATGGTTGTTAATAAATCCTGATAGTTTATGAATATTAAAATTGATGAATTTTGATAGATATTGATTGGGGTTAGTGAACTTTGTTTTCACTTTTGAGACTTGATATTTGATTGAGGTGATTTAGTGAACATGATGGTGGAAAAAAAGAACAAATAAGACAAGATGTTTAGTGGTTTTAACTATATTTATTGATGATGGAGGACAAAGAGATAAGAAATGTTATGTAGTACTATTTGAGTTTTGATTATATGTGTGTGTGTGTGCGTGTGGGTGTGTGGATCTATAGCAATTTTGTTGATGATCGGTTGAAAACTTAATTTGTTGACTATTTTTGTAAAAGCAACCCATTATCCCCTATTTTGTTTATTTTGAAAATAAGGAATAGCTTCTTAAGTTTTTTTTAGTATCATTTTAAACTTTTATTTAGATTATTACATCGTTTTAGTGTTTCTCTCAGTTCTTAATTGAGTATCTGCTTACTTAATTGTAAATTTAAGAATTCTATTTGTTTTTATTATGTAACTAACATTTCTATATAATTATACTTCTTTGCTTTCAATATTTGTTTAGATGTAAATTAACATTTTAATAGAATATATATTATACATCCATAACTATAACAAATATTGTTATTTTTCTATTTCAATATTTCCTATGCTATTTATATTTATTTTTTAATAAGTACTTATGTTTATAAAATGCTCCCCCCCCCCCCCCCAAAATAAATTTCTAGCGCCACCCTTGCTTCTAGAATAAGATAGTTCAGAAATTCTTCTACAAGCCACATAGCTTTATGGGAATTCACTTCAAAACTTAATCGACCCTTTATAGGTGTATATACAAGTGCTTTGATCTATAACACTCATATTCGAATGCATGTATGAACTATCAGACTTGAATAACGACACAAATACAAAGTGAAAAAGTGCGAACTATGATATTCACTCATAAAGATTTAAGTTGCGCACTCAGAGAATAAAATTCTTACAAAGATATAAAGAGATTTTCATCTCACAACAGAGTTAATTTTCAGGTCTGGTACCACGTGTTTATAACGAGTATAGGAGCTAATACATTAAACGTGTCTTTAATGCAGTAACCTGGTGCAACAATACCAACTATAACAACTGAAAGTGTTCCAGCAATTTTTGTAATTTTAATACCAGTTACACCTGAAATTACCGGTATAACTTCCACTAATAGCTAGTAACGTTCAATCAAAAAATATTTGTTTCTATGATTAATACCAACAGTAAAAGTCACATAAATATTTTTTAACAGTTCACTTAAATTTGAACAATGAAATCGACTTAAGTTCCACAGGTTCTCAAAGCAAGTACCAGATAAGTTCCAGAGGTTCTCAAAGCAAGTACCAGATAAAGTTCCAACAAAAATATGATTGAGACAATTCGTCCTATGCAATACTTAGTTGATACTTTCATAAATAATCAACACTTAATTACATAAATATATGAATTATCTTGGTTAAACATTCAATGTGGGACAATATAACCCCACAAACACTTATTTTTGTACTTTACTCATTTCAATATATATATATATATATAGGCTTTATTCTACTTATTCAAGCATAAATGGCCATCTTTAAATAAAAATATTTATAAATATAATATTCACATATAAACATATCATTTCCAACAAACTTAAATTATATTTCAAGTTATTTAAAATAATCAAATGAGTTAAACTCCACCAATTTTGGATCAAATTATGAATAGCACTTGAGTTAAAACAACTTAACGTTACATTGCACACACTTTATCAACTCTAATTTATTGGAGTTTAAATTGTCGTCGCATTATCAAACCAAACTCAGATAAAATTGTATCCATCAATCTCGAGATTTCATATCTACCCATTAAAACGGATATACCAGCACCTATCTTTTACTTTTTTTTTTAGCTGTTAAATACACTGCAACTCTGCAAGGGTCTGAGGGACAAATCGATTCATTTAGGGCAATAGTACTAAAATATCACATGGTATTGTCTACCAATTAGTACCTCTTATCAAAACGGCATGACTTGTAAAAGAAAACCAAGGCATAGAATAGAATGTACTACTTAAAAGTTGGCAACTTTTGACTTGACATGGTACACAATGTTCAACACCCCAGATTCCATATTCTAACAACCTAAAAGCCTTAGCTACAACAATTTTTTTTTTTTCATAGAATATTTGCATAAAATGAAAGGGCATTATATCACATTGATCATCTTCTTTTCTTTCTCGAGACATCTATTCCTTAGTGTAAGCATTAATTCTTCAAAATAGAAAGAACAAGAGAATAATACCACAAAAAAACAACTACACCATTCCCCCCCGCCTGACAAATCAACTAGAGACATGATTTTACAACTTTTACTAGAAAAAAAAAACACAAATCAATCTAGAGATCGATGTGATGTATTCCCTTTCTTATCTTCGTTCCATTCTTAAAGATTTCTTCATGTTCCAAATAGTCGGATGCTAAATAACACTAGCTTTTAGTTTGATGATCTTTTCAATGATTGTTTGATTTCCATATCAAATGATCAGTTTCAAGATCATAGCCCCAACAGAATGTAGTAGACGAGCGTTATTGGCAAGGCGATAAGCATTCCGAATATGACCCTGTAAAGGAGAGCGCACAGAAACAATATTAAGGCAAAGAAGAATAGTCGTGTATGCGGTAGTGTGTGTACACAACTATACATACACACAAACACATATGTATGTATATATGTATACATAAAAAGATATACAATGCACAATGCAGATATACTTACGCGGTGCTGAGAATATCTGGGTGTACATTATACTCTTTGGCAAAAACAAAGGGGACAATTCCTTGAGGTAGAGCAGCCTGTATATTTGTTTGCCAATACAAAAACAAAAGGGCAAATAAAGTATATATTAGTATCTGTATATATGTAAAGATACATGTAATAAAGTACATATTAGTATTTGTATGTATATATAAAGATACATGTTGTGTTTTTCTTTAGATTTTCTCGACTGTCACATTGTCCTGTTGCATTTCAACTTCCCCTTTTCAGAACCTAATAAAAATAACACTTCTTTTATTCATTAAAAGGGTCTTTTATAATCCAAAAAGAGCTAGATTCATGTGTTGACAGTCGTGTTGGAGTATTATATATGGTGAGATTCTTTAAAAAGGAGCTTCGCTTCACTTCATTCTAATACTGTGGGGGACCAAATCTTAAACAATATACATTGAAGTAACCAAATATCCAGTAAATTATTCTTAAACAAGCATGAGAGAAATAAAAATCATGGGATTTTGCATTCATTCATGCTCACATGTGACACCTCGCTGCACTCGCATATCTTTTCATTATCTTCATTTTTCATTCGAAAGTAGTCTTAAATAAAAATTACTTTGAAGAAATGATATGCATCGATGAACGATTAAAATAACAAAAAAGGAAAAAAATGATGACCTGAACAATGGCAACGCGCAAGAGAACACCACGAAGGCCAACAGCAATGGAAGCAGCAGCCATGACAGCTGGTCCTGTAAGGAATCTCACGGCCATTGCAAAAGCTGCCGCAGAATTTCCACATGCTATAATCCTTGGTTGCAACGCCATGAACAGACCTGCACAACACACACACCCATCAATCACATCAATCCCCTCACTGCGTGTTCTTGATGGTGTTTTACTGTGTGTATCACTTCTTTAAACTACTGTCATAGTACTGTGTGTGTGTGTGTGAGAGAGAGAGAGAGAGAAGAAAATAGATGGCATGCAGAAAAAGGAACGTTAAAGAGGCAGACATGTTATCATGACCTCAACTTTGCTTTTCGCATGCTTTGCTTTCTTTTTTTTGCACACACACAAGTTGTGATAAAATTTAGTTGAGTTGGGATATGATTAATTATTAACTATCATTAAAGAGATCATAAAAGAATATATCATGTCATGATTAATGCCTCACCAAGACTGAACATGGCCATGCCAAGACCTGCATCCGACAGTATGGAGATGGACTTTGCTATTATAGCAGGCATTTCAACATGCCACCTACAAAGAAAAAAAGAATAAAACCATTAAGTTAAATTAAATAAAACATCTTAATTAAGCCTATAAATCAAAAATGATGGGATTAATTAATAACATTTGAATTTTGTTACCTGAATGAAACTAGAGACCATGTTAGGCCAATCAAGCTTGAATAAGTGTTGGGATTTCTGATGAGTTTCCTCCAAACCATAATCAAAATAAGCCTTGTCATTACACTTGTAGGAGGCATCACTTTCACTTTGTTCTCTCCAATTTTCTCACCTTCATTCTCTCTATCCCCACCTCTATTTCCAAAACTGAACTCATCTCTCTCCAAGTAATCCTCTTGATTGTCTCTTTGCCCCTCCACTAAAACAATATTTCGCAACATCATATATATATATATATATATATGTTTAGACCAAGAATTCAATTAAGGCATTAAATAAAGCTTTTCAATATATCAAAATGTGAGCCCAAATCAATAAAGAATCAAAAGGGATGTATAAAGATTGTACCTTTACCGGGGGAAACAGCAACTCTAACATCTTTACCATTAGCATGTTGGTCCAATGCACCAAAATGATCATGGCCACCAAACACATCAGAGACAGGAGAAGCGCTAGAGCTCCAAACAAACATGTGAAGATCTTTGCCACCTTCCTCATTCTTGTGCTGCCCATTTGGTTTCTTTGCCTTAGAACCTGCAGTGGGAGAGAACATGCCAGGATTTGGTGCTGGATAATTTGTGTTACCACTATTATTATTACCACTACCCCCGTGATAGAATCTTGGTTTGTTTGCATTGTTATTTCCACTTTCCTCCTCAAAATTCGAAGGCCTCGGAGTCGGTCCTCGCGAAGCCGAGAGGCCATAAACGTCATTTGCACCAAAGTTGGAGTTTCTGCCGCCCCCCATCATGGAGTAAAAATCAGTGTGGTTAAAGCTAGACCCTCTTGGTGTGGGGTTTCTCGAAGACTGCAGAGAATAAATCTCCGCATTGGTGAGATTCGATGGCCTAGGAGTGGTGGACGAGAACCCCATTGATCTTCTTGAGAAAATATCCGATCTTGAGGCGTTTGATTTCCTCACGGTGACGTGAAGCTTCCCATCTTCTTTGATCTCCGCTTCGGTCTCCAACGGCTGCCGCCCATCCAACGACATCACATCAGAGTCGACATGGATGGAGACTATCGAGCCAGCCGTATCTGGGAACTGCTCAGAGATCAACATCTTTGCTCCCCTGTACTCGAACATGAACAGCATCAGAGTGTACCAGATGATGCACTGCAGGACAACAATCTGCACCATCAGCCCACCAGAAAAGTCCCCATACATACCCTTCAAAAGAGGGATGCCCATAACAAGAGTATTTGGGAGAGTGGAGAGAGAGAATAGCGTAATCGTCCATTCCAAACAGCCCCTTTTGGTTAGATTAGCCCACAGAGCAAGTATCGCAAGAACAATGAGCTTTTGGAGAGTGTCAGCAGCTATGAACCTCAAGTTCATAGCATAAGGATCATTACTAGCTATAAAGTGAAAAGAGAGAAGTGGGACTGCAAAGAGGGCCACGAAACGGTTAATCCCCGAACACTGGTCCGGCGTGAAGATCTTCCACCATTTCACAGAGCCGTAAGCTAGAATCATGGCCACATAGAGCGGCACCACCGCGGTCATTACATGGTAAAAATCAGCTCCACTTATCATTTTTCACTAGTTTTAAGCAAAGCCCAGATCAAGAAAACAAGAAAGGAACAAGAAAGGAAGGTTTTTGCTTTGAAAGAGAGCGAGTTCTTGTTGTGTGATGATGGATATGGGGTGAAGAGCAATGGCGGATGCAGTAAAGCAGAGGGGCATGTGTTTTGGTTTATGGGGTTTTGAGAAGAGAAAAGTGTGAAATATTTTTATATATATTTCGAGGGTTATATACAGAGGTGCAGATTGTGCAGCTTTGAGAGTAGCAAAGCAAAGCTTGCACTTGCAGTCCCCAAAGCAAAGGGTGTGTGGGTGGGGGGAGAGAGAGGGGAGAGGGTTTTACTTATAAATTATATATAAATCCCTCTTTGCTTTGTTTTTTTCCTGTTTGTTTTGAGCTGTGTTTGGATTTGAAAGTGTGTGTGTGTGTGACAGTGTGTGAGAATTTGATTATGGTGTCATGGTGTGTGGCTTGCATAAAGTTTGGGAAAGGGCAATTTGGTTGGCACTGTTTTTGTATCTGTACCAGTCTGGAGGAAGCTTTTTAGAGCTATGCCCTTTCCGGCTCTTCCTTTTATTTATTATTTACTTTTTTATTTTAAATAAGCACTTCAACATCGAAGAATTCTTCTTCAGTTAAATTTAGACTAAACCCAACAAATGATATTGCAATTGTATTGCGTTTTCCGTTTAATTGGTCTTTTTTTAGGACAAATTACATCTATGCTCTTCAAAATATAATGTAATTACAAATTAATTTTTATAATTTTAAAAATTATAAATACCCCCCTTTAAGTATTTATCAACATAACAAAATTTATCCTATATCAAGGAGAGGTGTAGATGTAAGTTGTATTTTTAATATTTTTGATGGGATTTTGAGACGATATTCGTATGGTCTTCACAAGAAAATGATATCAAAGTTATATATGTAATAAATTTAATTACAAATTAATTTCTATAATTTAAAAAATTACAAATACCCCCCTTAAGTATTTACCAACATAACAAAATTTATCCTATATCAAGGAGAGATGTAGTTGTAAATTGTATTTTTAATATTTTTGGTGGAATTTTGAGATGAGATTCGCATGGTCTTCACAAGAATATGATGTCAAAGTTATATATGTAATAGCATCAAAACTATTTTTTATATATTTTTATTAATATTTACAAGTAAGATCTAAACCACATAAGGATATTCGTAATTTTTAAAATAAGAAAGACTAACTTGTAAGAACACTATATCTCAAGAGATGTAGACATAATTTGCTATTTTTTTCAAAATATACAGTAAACATATTGATAAATATAATGTACTGACGACATAGTTAGTACTGATTCAATTCAATCGATTTTAACCTACAATTGCTCCTCAACACCTTCCCCTCGCTCCTCAATTTGAAGGCACACTAATTAATATTTCAAACTAAATCGA